>CM076651.1:5236544-5274829 GCA_038496675.1 Rachycentron canadum
ATAAGAGAGAGAGAGAGAGAGAGAGAGAGAGAGAGAGAGAGAGAGCAGCTGCTGGTGAGTGGTGCGTTTCTCATGTAGCTGTATTGATCACCCTGAGCTGAGTAGTGTTGAGCCTGGATGTGTTTAGTGCTTTGGCTCTAAGAGGTTTTAATGGCATTTTCTCCCTAAGAGGTAGCTTGATGTGCTGGTTCCCTCCGTGACGACACTGTGACAGTGGCGTGTGTCAGTTAGGTGTCATGTAAATATTTGACTGTGCTGTGGTGGTGGTGGTGGCCTTGGTGGCGGGAGGGGGGGGTTCAGCTGAAGTAACATTTAAATATTTTCAGCATTTGCTTGAAAAGTCTTCCGGTTCAGTTTCAATTTGTACTTTCATTCACCTGGAAAAAAACAACTGTATCCTGTTGTCTAATAGGAAAATAAGTTGTGAAAAATGAGGAGCTAATGTTTGACTTGGAAAAACTTCAGTACATGTTGAAACATACCTTTCACTGGAATGCATAGTCTAGTCCACAATAAAGGAGTTACAGTATTTCCTGTGAGCTTGTTTGTTCTTGAGTTTCTTGCTTTCTGTGGCAAGTGCTCAAACCTGGAGTCTCTGTTTGCTGTTAGATGGGCTTTCAGGGCAGTTTCATCTTTAGATCGTCTGTGTGTTGTTCTGCTGTACATGGGATAGATGCAGGGTTAAAAAAGATAAAAGTCAATAAATGGACGCGCCATCAGGGCCAACATTCACAGGAGGGTTAATAAATATCTCAACACACCAGTGAAGTGTATGTTTATGACCAGAAGAGGAAATGCAAATGTTCATTGGGCCAGGCTGTGGTGCCTTGGGTTAGAAGTGTTAATATATATTCTTTTTTAATGTTATAGAGTTTAATTAAAAAGACACAAAACAACCACAAAGAGACACAAAGCAAAAGCAAAATGACAACAAAGTGACAGAAAATGACCATATAGAAACACAAAGCAAAGAGGCACTAAATGACTTAAAAGGGACACAAAACACAGGTTGACTACCAAAGTTGCATCATTTGTAGCCATTTTGTGTGAGGGACCTTTTAACCTGTCTCTGCTCAGGGGCCTGTTTTCTTACAATCCATTCATTGCTGTATGGGAGTATGAATATGAAAAACATGTCAGTGTGTAGTTATTCAAAATGGGCCAATTTCTCCTAAATGTCTAAAGTGTGAAATCTGGGAAAAAAAAACACTTCTCTTCAATCATGTGTCATTGCGCAGAGGAGGCTTACATGATGAAATCTTGTATACAGTTGCACAGTCTTCCATCTTATCTGATGTATAAATACTATCAAACAAGCAAGTGAGTCACAGACTCTTTTAAAGGTCTTGATGTACTGGATATGATATCATGCGGTATTTCCAGTTCATAACATTTCAGTTTACCACAACTTCTTGAATTTTGGCTCCTAGATGCTTTACTCATTAAGTGGGAGAGATGTGAGCAGTCAGATGATCACATAAAGCTTATTTGGGAGCAAAAACCAAAACAAATACTACAGTTATTACCCAGTGTAAACATCCTTCACAGTTTATAGCTGAACATTCAGTGAGTGACTAAACTGTTTGCTTGTTTGCCAATTGACTGTTTGCTAAACCCAGAACAGCGAATGGATTAAACTGTGTGTTTACGCTGCAAATGTTAACTAGCTAACTAGTTTATCATCTACTCTATGTCTTATGTGTGGGAAACATGATGCTAAGCTATCTGAGTTTAGCACAATGTTAGCTGCTTTAGTCCTCATCCTCAGATATGATACTAGTGAAACATACTATTTGAAAAGTATAAATCTAGTATAAGTAGAGTATAGATCGAGTTAAGTATAAATCTAATCCTTTCTCTGCTAGCATGGAAAGCTAGACAAGCATAGCAACAGTAGGCTAATTAAAGGAGGTGGTCTGAAGTTGTAATAAGCCAAAATGATCACATAAAGCATCACTTACAGGTGTAAATTGGGTGAATTGTGTCTTCCAGGGATCATTACATTGAGCTGCTTTAATTGTTTTATTGTTTATTGTTTTTTGCAGATACTGGCAGCTTTGAATGACATCAACCCTTGTTAAAAATTTCCCTCCACATCCTAGATTTGTTATCTGTTAGTAAATGATCACCATTCACCAGAATTTACCGCTGCGGGTGCTTTTATGAACATGCTTAACATGTGTTTGCAACACACACAGAGACGCACTCGTGCTTCTCACTTGGGAGGATGAAGCACAGCAAGTGCCTCTGTTTGAGCAAATCCATATGTGTGCAAGGCGTCAGGACCGTACAGTACCAGAATGAGGGAGAGCCGGCTAATAGAGAACAGACATGCAGACAGGCAGGCAGTCTTGTTGCATAAGGGCCACAGTAAAAAAGCCAGGCTCTGGCTCTCTTCCTCCGCCTCCTTGCCCCGGCCAGAGGACAGATGGCGGCAGAAGAAAGCAAGCGAGCGGGCGGGCGGCAGCAGCTCACTCCAATGCCACTCCTGAACAGATGCATCGCTTATTTATTGAAAAATAAATCAGACCTGGGCCAGGCCTGCCCAGGCTCCTGCTTTGATCTCCTGCAGCCTTACTGTGCGCTGTTTTCAGTCCCACCTGCTGGGCCAAGGCTAATTGCGACTCTGTGTAATGTTCAGGAAAGCAGGCCCTGTCCAGCAAACATGGGGGAAGCCCAGTGCGGTCATGTCCTCTGCTCCCAAGTGGACAATAAAAATTGTCTCTTTAGAAAAAGGTAGTGAAAATGTTACATGTAGCAGAGTTTGACCTGTGTCATATTGTGTCAGCTCAGCTTGATGAAAAGCATGCTCGCTCTGCCAGCATTCAGCGCTTTAAACTTTTTCTCTGATAGTCCATTATGCTTAGCGCAGTGTCTGATATTGTAGTTTCAACTGCGGTTAAAAACAAATCAGTGTCCGTACAGGACAGCTGCAGGCAGGCTGGAGAGAAGGTTCCTGCCAACAACTGACTGTTCGGTTGAGAAGATGGGGAAGAACCTTGATGCTGGAAAGTGAGGATAATTTTTGATGCTGGAATTTTCTGATAAAACATTGATACCATGTGGGGAAACCTTACAGGTTGGAAAACATTTGAATGATACCATTTTCATCTTTGACAGTCAGTCTAATAGCTTCACAGTTTGGGTATCACGCCCAGAATATTGCTTTGTAGTAGTTTAAATACCTGATATACACAATTATTTGCTGAATATTAAAAAAAGTCATATTGATCAACAAAAATAATTATTGCATTGATTGCATCCATATAAAGATCTTTTTTTTAATTTTAGATGTAAACACTTGTGTAAATAATAATAAATTGTGTACATAATGTAAATGCCAGCTTTATTGACAAATTTAATGACATTTGTTCAGTCTTTATTGTACTGTAATTACACAAATATTGTTTTTCTTTCAAGCTTTCAAAACACTTTTTTCAGTTCTCTGAGGAAAATCAGTAGCTTCAGATCTGTTTACATGAAGATAAGTATGTGAAGATATGACAGTGATCAGCAAAATCAGTTTAATCAACGGGAATATGCTTTGCCTTATTTGCATTAGACAGGGTTTGGTACACCTGTGATTGTATAGTCCCTGCACTCTGTCCTGCCCTGTATTGATTTATACATATAGGTAAAAGGTTGGTACATTCGTGTATTTGACTGAAAATGAGACAGTGGTTGTCTTTTCTTCACTTGTAGACTGTGAATCACCGATGACGTGTCATTGTGTCTGACTTTTGGGTCGTCTTTGATTAGTTTGGTGCTGTAGACTGTGTGAGCTGGTCTGGCCAAAGTCTGAGTATTTGACTGACTTCACTGCAGTCATACTATTTGAACAAGACTCTGCATGATTCTGCCTGTCTGGCGCAAACCAATGATTTGCATGCGTGGGTGTGTTTATTGGGATGCACTGTAGCGTCTTTTTCTTTTTGTTTGCGTGTAAAATGAGGGAGAAATGACAAGGGTGGTGTGGGTTTTTGAGAAAAATAAAAGGGGTTGACTTGAAGCTACAGTGAGCCGACTCTTGCAGCTTTTCCTCGTGACTGATGAGTGGTGTTAATGCTAACATAACTTACCTCTGAGGAGAAGTCCAGTCCAGTTGCCAAAGCTGTGATGACTTGCATGTCAGGACAGGACCTTAGTGCAACCTTTTTCTGTGGGAGTGGAGTGATGGTTAAGTATTAAAGTTGGCCCGTGTAATTAAACACAGTGTACCTGGATGTCACCCACAGTCTCAACAAAGACTGAGGTTCAGTGAGGCCTCTCTGTGCTGTAACACAACCAAATAGTATATATCATTGTTTCCAGTATGAAGCATCAATTGCGCTGTTATGTTTTGTGTTGATTCAGGTTGGCTTTGATTTCATGTTTTCTATAGTGTGTGTGTGTGTGTGTGTGTGTGTGTGTGTGTATATGTGTGTGTGTGTGTGTGTGTGTGTGTGTGTGTGTGTGTGTGTGTGTTTGTGTAGGTTGATGATGGCCTCTTGGAACAATGACAGGGTATTGAGTTTGCTCTATGGGTGTGGGCACCACTATGACAAATAGTGGTACGTGTGTTTGTGTGTATGCGTGTTACAGTAGAGCAATAAATGTGTGGGAAAACTCCAGTTTTCACAGCATGTCAATAAAAGATAAGTTTTTTCAAATTCTTTTGCAGTTTGATTTTCCATTAGATACTGTACATTAACTTCCACCTCCTGAACCCAAGTCCACACCTCCAAACACACACACGCACACAGTTAGAGCCTCATATATTCAAACACTCTAGCAGTAAACATAACACAATAAAGGCTTTATTAATAGGAGCGTGCTTCCCCGTGACTAGCTCTGCTTGTTGATTCTTAATTATTTACATCTGGTTGTGCGGGTCATCGTTTTGTGTTGACATGAAGTAATCCATCTTTAGGTTTGAGTTGTGGTAACTTGTTTCATTTTGATTTCTGATCAAACCTTTTTTAATGTAGACAAATAAAACCTTGCCATCTTTTTGCCTCCACTGGCAGTTAAAATGACAAACGTTACTGGTGGCAGATGAGATCAGCTTTAGCTTATTAATGTTAAATCCATAAAGGCTGTGCTGTTGTTTCCTAAATAATGTGCTCTCTGCAAGACGGTGTCTGCACTGGGCTCAACCTCTTTCAAGACTGTCTCATCAACTACATGGAGACGGTCCTGGTTAGTTCCCTTAGAAAAGCTCAGGGAAGAAGTGTTGGATGTGTGCAGCTCTTTAAATGGAGGTGGGGCAGTTAACCAGACAGTGCATCTGCCAAACCAACCACTTTAGTCTTTGTCCTTAAAGTCTTTTCTCTTGTAAAAGTAAAAAAGATGTCATTTGAAAACACTTCCAATAAACTTCCAATAAAAAATAAGTCTCCCCTTATTGTGTGGTTGGTCTGAGTTTGAGTGCGGCAGTGTCTTCACTTTAGTAAAAAACAACAAGACACAAAGGGACTGTATTTTTGATTTTTGACTGTATTTTGATTTTTTGGCGTGTATCTTGTGAACTTACCCACCTCTGCCAAACAGCAGGTACACACACCTTACTGTTCTTTTCTATGAAAACCCTCCAGGATAATGTACCATGCAATGGATGAGACAGTCGTGTATGCTGAGATGTCACTCTCTTACACCATCAGCCATGAGTGAGTAGTGATGTAAAGGAAATGATTGAGAATATTCAGAAGAAACACATCATGTCAACATTTTCAGTCCATCAACTTGTGTGATGTACTGATATGTTTAAAAAATATTTAGCAGGATACAACTGTTATTATAATGTGTTTAAGTGTTTCATATTTCATGTTCCTCATTTTAAAGATTGTCGTTAAAGCCACTAAACGTTGTTGTGTTGTTGTGTTTCTGGTTTCTCAGCCAACATTTATACATATAACTTTATTTATAACTACTATAGCTACATACATGTGTTGCAAACTCAACCTAATTAGATGACTTAAGAAACAAGAAGTTTGATAAAATACTATAATGCTACTCCAACCCTGTCAACCTTCACGCGACAGAACAGTGAGAGCCTATTACCTCTCAGAAGATGCACTATGATAAGTTGTGGTAGAAACTATAGCCTGCAACTCACATACTCTCTTTTTTGCTCCTCCTTCGACCTGATGCAAACACACACGTGCACACGGTGATACATGCTATTACATAACCGCTAGGTGTGCTCTGGCAGGACAAGCTGTTCCTCAGGAAGGCTGAACGAGGTCAGAGGGGGAAATGCTGTCAGGTTTGCAGGCAGTTAGGAAGTTTTATCCAGTTTAAGTTTTGGCTTTTGCAAAACCAGTAAGAGCATTACTGAGCAGATTCCCTCCCTGCTCAGATCTCAGAGCGACCCTGTGATGGATGGGCCTCATATTGCATTGAGTCAGATCTGTAATCTGGATTTGAATTTATCTGGGCCTTTCCCTCAATGCGTCACATAATTCCATACACAAAGACCGATCACCCGCAGATTTTTCCAGCTCTTGAGGATGCGGCAAGCCGTCCATACTTATTTAAAACTGTGCTCAGGAGCCAGAATTGTGATGGTGGTGAGGAAATTGCAGCCAAATTGAGCTGCCAGGTTGTTGCTCTAAACCCACAAGTTCCACCATTAATTATAAATCATGTTTAAGACATTTGAATCTCAACTTCATATAACTGCAGCACAGTTTAATGTCTTTAGCATCAGCTGCTGTGAACTAGTTTTTCTTGTGCTGCTTCAAGATCACACTCTCATATATATGCCACTGGGTACAGTTTGTGCTTTTAACTTTATGGGTATTGCATTCATATCTTTGCGTGCCAGTGTTTGGAGGATTAAGTGTTAAGGTAATAATCCTGATTCACCTCAGAAGACTCCAGTCATCTTCTTTCAAACAAGAACAGCGTTATTACAGCTGAGTGACTGGTGTGCTGTTTGATGACACAGCCTTGGATCGGGCATGCCTGCGTTTGTAAATCCATCTGTGTGTGTGTGTGGTGTTGGCATGTTTGCAGGATGTGTGGAAACAAGGGTGCATAAGCAGGTGCCACGTGGCGTTGGATTTGCTAAGCTGAGGCAAGGGCTGCAGTGGGGTCGTGTGTGTTCTCAGCTGTTGGGGAGGGGGATGAAGGTGTGTGTATGTGTGTGTGTATGCATGAAGTGTTTCAACTACAGTCCTTCATGCTGCCGCTGAACCTCCCCACTAATCCGGGCAGATCTGAGAGCAGGCATGCATGGGAGGGGGGCACACACGCGACACACACTCACATGACATATGTTGTCTTGCAACACATTCATAAACTGGCAGTATGAGGCATGGCATGGTTTCCCGTCACCTGTCCTCTGCGCCATAACCTTCTCCTACAGTCAGCTCGACTTACACACTGTCTCATGTCCTATTGGGGAAAACTGAGCCTGACTCAGATTCCAGAAAAGGCTGGCTAATGAAAGTTATTTTGTCCTCATCCCCAAGGATCAATCATCCCTCTCATTGATAGGAATGTTCACTATTGCAAAAATCTCAAAGGTGTATATCTTGAGGTATCTGTCATGAGTGTGAGATCACAGGCTTTTCTGGGTTTTCTTTTTCTTTTTTTCTTGTTTTTTTCCTCGTTTAGTGCTTTTTGGTCTTTTCTTCATCCTATGATACACTAGTTTTTCTTGGCTAGAGAGTCAGATATTTTCTGCTGCCGCAGGAATGTGAACGCCCTATCTTGATAGTAAGGAGGCCTACCTATCTGGGCTATTGTCTAAATATGGCATCTAATTTTCTCGTATTTCCCTGGCTGGGCCAACTGTCTCCGCACCTCGTGGAGAACATACCACCTGTGTGTGATTTGACATTCAACTCTGCTATGTGAAAATGCATGCCCATGCGTTGACGTCGACTTCACAGGAGCATAAGCGGGTGATGTCGTAACAAATTTCTGCAACTGCCATGAAGCTGTCCCTGTGAGTTGAGGTCAGTGAGTCAGTCAGGTGAAACACTCCTCTATACCTGCAGCCCATCGAACGTCATCCACTGCGAAGATTGAGAAATATAATATTGCCTTGTCTAATATTGTTCTCACTATCCGCCTTTGGGGTAGTCACCACACAGTGAGCACAAGACTGAACAGGCTCTCCATATAAAAAATTATTATTAAAAAAGACTATTAAACTGTCTGCTGACAACAAAGAACTGCCTGTTGTTTTTTCAGCTATGGTTGCAACAGGGCTCAGTAAATGGGGATGTCAGTCAATCATTTGTTGAGTTGGTCCACCCTTCCAGTTAGGATGAAACACAGAAACATTTTTTTTTTTAATTTGTTCAATCCTTTGGTTTGTGATCAAATAGCTGTAAAAATCATCCCCATCAACCTTGGCTGCTCTTTGTATTTGGTGCTAATTAAAAAATGCTAGCATGCTAACACAATTGAATAAGACTAAGTAAAAGTAGTAAGCATTATACCTGCTGACTCTCAGCATGCTAGCATTGTTATTGTGGTTATATTAGCAGTTCACTTAGCATTTAGCTCAAAGCAGTTCTACAGCTTCACAGAGCTGCTAGCATATGCATTTATCCTGCAACATACCAACATACTCTTGGCCTCTTGGGGGCGACAAAAATAAGTATCGTCAAATATTTAACATTTCAAGTTGATATGGTAGGATTGTTAGCTCTGTTTGTGTTTACCTGAAGAATGTAAGTCTGATATTCACTCATCTTAGCTGGATCTTTAGCTGCTAAACCATCCACTGTGTTCACCAGCTAGTTGCTAACTGTGTCTGCCTGCTGTTTGTTGATGAATAGATTGTACAGAATTAGTGATTGTTGTTGTTGGAAATAGCTGGTTACTGCTGCCAAAAATGTTGCTATGAAAGTGAACCAAAACATTTAAGTTGGGTTGAAAGATGCTAAAATACTCTGTAGACCTAAGGGGAACTACAGGGCTTTAATTCTCTGCATTCATGTGATAAAATATTTATTCATAGCAGCTTTAGAGGATTATTCTGGTTTATTCGAGCCTGTATTTTATTGTTGTAGTTTTCATAGTTATTCCTATCAGCAGTAACATCACCAGACTGGTCTGACTGCTCATTTTCCTTGCTGTGTTGTATTTCGTTAAAGTGGTGTTACCATGTTCCCAGATCCCAGCAATTACTTTACTAAGTACAATGTTATCATAACCGATAGAAATGACTATGAAAACTATAAAAATAAGGCCCAAGTTGTAATAAACTGGAATTATCCTTTAACCCCACTGTGCTTATTGGAGGAGAGCATGTCATGTTCACTACAGTGAACAAGACCATCCTCCTATTTTGTTTAGCCTCAGCCTCTTTCTATTTAAAACCTCTCTCTGGTTGGGGCTCTGCTTGGGTATAGTGACCCTGGGTGTGCGAGAGGAAGGGAGGAGTCGGTGCTTGTGGTGGCAGAGGACAGAGAAGAAAGGGGGAGAGAGAGGAAAGAGAGGAGAAGACCCTGGCTGGCGGAGCTCAGAGCGGTCTGTTTAATCTCTGCAGGACTGTCAGATGGCTTTGACAGAGCACAGGCACCAATTAGGATGCAAGATTAGGGGGGCTTTGTACTTCTGAAAAGCTTCTGGATGGACCTTTTTTTTTTTCTTCCTTCCTGCTTTGGGTTTATATCTTTACTGGGACTCCTCACCCTCCCTTAACCTTATCCCTCCCTCCCTTCCTCCCCCCTTCTGTCCTCCACCAGCCCTGCGACCTCCTTAAAATCTGCGATTATACCTGGCTAGACATTGAGAGGAGTGGATTAATAAGGCAGCTCATCAGTGTGGCTTGACAGGGGCGCGTTGCAGAGTGAGTTAGCAGGCCAACAAGGTGGCGAGTTGGATGTTTATTGGGGTCGTGAGTGCCTGCTGGCATGGATATGGAGTCAATTTCCAGAGACTCCTGCTCCAATCTGCAGACGGTAGAGTACCAGGGGAGGGGAGAAAGAGGGTCATTTGTATTAAAATCTGTTACTTGACTGCACTTTAATTCAGTTGTGTGTAGGTAGAGCCATGTGGTAACGTATATTTTTGTATTACAATATAGTCAATCATGGAAGGCCTGTGTAATGGCATTGTGTTTGCAGGGCTTCCCAATCTATAGTTGTTGTGTTTACATGAAAGCTAGACTCCCTAGCTCACACTCAAACCCCTGGTTGTTCACTTACACACATATTTACGCACACAGAGACACAATGCTCCTCCTAAGTACATGGAAACAATTACAGGAAGTACATTAGTAGGACCTCCATTGTATCTCCCCATACGTCCCCACTTCCTGAACCGGGTGGAGTGAAGTAGATGTAGAGGATCCCCCTGGTGCTTCCCAGTCCATTGCTGAGGTGAGGGAAGGAGCAGAGAGGGGGTCGGATCTGTCTGGCCTGAGACAGAGAGATCCTTAATCCTACATCCTTCTGCTGCCTGTCTCCTCTGCTCCACAGCCTTCAGAGCTCTGCGGCCTGGATGTCTCCCAGTTGCTGACCTGTGGTCAGTTTCATTGTCACCTCTTGGGATTGTATTTTGGATTACGTAAGGGGCAAGCTGTTCCCAGATCAGCACACAAGGTGAAAAACTGACTCTAAGTCAATTAGTTGTCATCCCACAGAGGGGGACAGATGGTGGGAAGGTGGGAGTCACTGAACCTCAGGAATGCCAATGGCAGTGCTTGTGGTCATTTAATTGAGGCAGAAACAATAGTCAGGCAGGGAGCTGTTTATTCTTAATGTGTGTGACTGTTTTACCCTTTTCTTTTTGGCCCAGGCTTTAAAAATGTTTTTGTATTTAGTGCAGGGACCTGGTGTACTTGAGAGTTATGTTGATCTGACTTTCTCTTGTCCTCTTTCTCCCTCTGTATTTGTTTCTGTGTCTAGGTTTGCCACCATCCAGACTGCCAAGACCTGAATAGCAAAAGCCCCCTTCATCTGTGTGAGTCATGTGACTCACGCTACCATTCAGAGAACACAGACAACATGCACTTTGACCGGCACCCCCGATTTGACTTACAACCTCAAGGTAGACTTCCATAATTTCTGTATTTGGTGTTCCTCCTCTGACAGTGATGTCATATCCATTGCCTCATTACAGGATTTCACTGTGTAAATATCAAGGACACTGAGTTTCTATTGAGTCTAAATAAGGCAAACACTTCTGACACACATCTGACATGTGTGACTGTTGTTAAAGGGGTTGGTTTATCCAATTTACATCTCCTCATTTACTTTTTGTGACAATTTTGTCATAATATCTCATTAAATTGCCATTTTGTTTCTCTAAATTAATTTAGTTTAGATTTAGATTTCATGTTCTTTTTATCTGATGACGTGTATACGTGTATATGTGTGTTGTTTTTGTTCTTTGCTCTGGCCAATGAGCAGCAAGTGGTATGGAAGCTGTTCAGCTTGCAAAAACCTGTTTAGCTGTTCAATATCATCCACACTCATAGTCATTGTTTGTGGTCATTTTCCTGTCATCATTTTTCATGTCTGTAGCTGTGGGAAGACAACAACATTATTCTTAATCCTGCAAAGCTCTGATTGGTTGACTGCTTCTCTGACTGCAGAAACAGCCATCAAATGTACACAATAACAGGCCTATTCAAATTGCTGAACAATTGTGAGGTCTGGAGCCAGGCTATTGCTAACTAGCCATGCAGTGTTTTGTAGTTTTTGCCCAGGCTTTGAGATAGCCATCACTAAGACTGTTGTCTCCACCCCAGAACAATGGAGGTAAATTGAATTTAGTTTGTTAAACTGGCACCACTAAAAAAAAAACCAAAAAAAAAAACCTTGTGTTTCTCCATAAACAATGTCCTGGTTCCTCTGGATAATCTACAGACTTTCTACTGAAATGAAACAGTCTGAGTATGAAAACTATGCAAGACGGGTTTAACAGTGAGTCACAGTGTGCCACAGCCTAAAGTATAGGCCCTGTTTATGTTATTCTATATTTACATTTTGCCAAGTTAGTACCATGAAAAGTATGCCAAATTAGCTATCTGCAGTTCCCACTTGCAATGTACCCATGGATGGACAGACAACTATCACTGGATCACTTTGATTCTGAAGAAAATCTAAAATTGTGAAAATTCTCGGGCAAATTTTGTAGTTGCAAGAGCTGTCTCTTTATATATATCTATATATATATAGATATATATATATATCTATATATATATGATTTCCAGGTGAATTCATGGACCTGTATTTGTTTGTGGTGGACATCAGAGAGATATTATGTATAGTTTGGTTTATGATGTGACGGAAGGAATTGTTGTGTTATCCTGACCTTTAGCCTCCATCCTGGCTCGGAACGTGTCCACGCGCTCCTGTCCCCCACGCACCAGCCCCCCCTCTGACCTGGAGGAAGAGGATGAGGGGAGCAATGACCGTGGGTCAGTAACCCTGCATTATCCCATTGCTAGTGTTCATGTATTCCTGCTGTCTGTCAGTGGAGCTCTTGTTTTCTCACACTAGAGGCTCATTTACAGCCATGAAATGTCTGTCTCCAGACTTAAATTATTGTTAATTGTTTAATTGTAATTAACTTTAATTTAATTGTCTTTAATAGTCTGCATGGCCACGATAAACAGACAGTTTCTTTTATATATTGTATTCTTTTGAAGAATTGGTGTATAGTGAAGGTATGATAATGTGTGTGCAACTGTTTTGCAGGGAGCGTAAAACAGGGGGGCTGAAGTTGGTGAAAAAGAAGCCACGGAGAAGACACACTGATGTAAGTAATCATACAGACAGAGGGCTGCAGTGTGCAACATAAAAAGTCCCCCACCCACATGAAACCACTCTCATTTCTGTTCTTTGAAAGACTTAACAAGATATCTGGGGGGTTTGTTTGACACCTGTTGTGTGACTCAGAGTTATTTGTAAGGGCATTGTCTTTCTCAAATGGTGTGTGATACAAGCAGTGGGTTATGTGTGGTTATGAAAGCAGCCACCATTATTCTCTGCAACGATGATATAACACAGTGGTATCTCCCAGGCTGCTCTTCGTCTGAGGCAGGCAGCGTAGTGAGAAGGAGCCCCCCTGTGGATCTGCTGAGAGCACACATACAGCACGAGCCCGGGGGCCCGGCAGCAGAGCTGCAGCCCCACCTGTGTAAACTAACAGTGTGTCTGTTCCCCCTGCAGGACCCCAGTAAGGAGTGCTTTAGTCTCAAGTTTGATCTCAACGTTGACATAAACACAGAAATTGTGCCTGCAATGAAAAAGAAGACGCTTCGGTGAGAGTAGAGGGATTCAAATAATCTGTACAACACAATCTCCATAAGAACCAAAAGTAACAGTCGTTTTATTTTCTTTGTGTTCCTAGAGAGGTTCTAGGGCCAGTCTTTGAAAGGAATGGCATTGAGCTGTCCCGGGTCGACCTGTTCCTGGACCAGTCCAACACGCCTCTGTCCCTGAACTTTGAGGCTTACCGTTTTGGAGGGCACTACCTCAAGGTCAAAGGTAAAAACACCCCATCCATATTTTATATTTTCACCCCTGCCTTGCAGTAATGCCCTATCTTCTCTCTGAGTGATTGTGATACATTTATCAAGGACCTTCAGCCCATATTAGCTGTTAAACAGTCAAATTGCGATCATCTTCATTTATTAAAGGTTTTAATGTAGGTAAAATAGAAGAAGACTGTGTGTTTGGGCTTGTGTAATATTTATTAGAGGAACAAAGTATGTAAGGATCTGAAACTGGATTTTCACACAGCCACTACATCTTATTTGTCACTGCTGACTGAGCACTGCAGCAGATGAAATGGTGTCTGAAGTTGAGCATCGGAGGAAAGCTGGTGTGAAAATTTTGGTAAAGTTTCATTGGACACATGAGGCTGAGGCAGAGAATCCAGAAACTGTTGACTGTCAGACTTGGAACAGGAACAACATTTTTAATTAATTTTCTCACAACTTTTAACATTTATACATTTATACATTTGTCCTGCCCTTTGCTGACTTACAGTGGCTCCACTCCAGCGAAGACAAAAAATGACATAGCCATTAAATGAATGAACGAATGGAGTTAGTGAATAAATAAATAAATAAATAGATAGATATGTAAATGTAAAATACAGAAATAGCCAAAATATTTTATTTTACATTTATTTATGGTGCCATTTTTAACCTAATTTTATTTTGTTTACTGCAATCATTTATTCACATGCTTCCATGTTGGTTTTCATTTCTTTATTCAATCATTTGTTGAGCTCAGGATATTTAACTGTTTCCTTGTATGTCACTTTCCTCTCACTGAATAAATACATAATTACATTTCATGTCAAACTGCATTGCTTCCCAGAAGCGCGCAACATGTTTAAGACCAGCCCAGCATCAGGTCTCGTTCAGCTGCATTTTATGCAAATCTGAACTACGTATACACTAAATTGACCCAGATTGTCATTTGTGTCAAGATTATTAAGTGTCCCTCAATGTCTTTCTCGGTGAAACTCATTCAATGGAGAGGAAACAACTCAATGTAAGATCTTTCTTTATGTCTTGAATAAGATTGAAGAACTATGTCAATGTTTATCTGCTGTCAAACAGATTTTTCTTGTTAATAACTAACAACAGTGCTGGGTAGCATGTAGGTCATGTTGGCATTGTCTTGCTTATTTCTAATTCACTTCTAACAATCTTTCACTTGTTGGACAGTGAAAGGACCGTGGGCACCATGAACTTAGAAATTAGAAATAAATACCAATAACACAATAAGATCAGGCCCAGAAAATCTTCTGAAAATGATCTTCCTGCTGCATTCATAGAAAGTGAGTTGCCTTTCTATCTTTGACTCAGCAATCATGGTGTATTTTAGACATCATTCTGTTCTTATCTGCAGCCTCGAACAATGACTGAGCAGGACAGATGGTGTTGGCCAGTTTCCTCTCACACCCTGTGTTTGTGACGAGGTGGAAAAGTGGATTGTATCCCTCAACTTGATCAGAGCTACGAGGGAAAAATGTGTTACTGATTTGTTTAATTTTGTGACAAGTGTTATTGAAATCACCATGAATCTCAATATCACAGTAGTAGCATGAAAACATGATTGCTCTGCTGGCTTTTTTTTTTCCCTTATTGGAAACTGGGAGTTGTGCCTCTTCTCTGTGGTTACACTTGTTCCTGCATCAAAGGCCCATTTAAGCATGTCTTAAAAGAGATCCAGTGCCATGACCAATTGCTATTCTTTTGAAATTGTCGCACCTCTTGACCACAGTCTGGAGTTACATACAGTCTGAACCACAGAGGTCGAGGACAAACAGTCCACAGCTGTTCAGTCATATGACGTCTGAGAATCTATCTAGCTCTGCTTTGTTTTATTATATGTATACTCTAGTACAAGCTACTTTAACACATATTAAAGCTGCTATCATCACTATGTTTACTTTAACAATGGCTCAAATGACTACTTGTATATGAAAGGGGTCGTTTATGGTGATGAATCTGCAGCCTTTCATCATCTTTCATCTCACTGTTCTCTTATTTCTTCATATTTTGTCCCAAATCATTTTGTTCTCAGAGCATTGTTTTCAGTTGTTGTTTCCAGCAAAAAAAGAAAAGAAAAAATGACTTGACACTGGCCTGAAGCACAAATTCGAATGAGTAAAATTGTAAATTTGGATGTGTAAACTGACAACTCTTTGCAAAGTTGATTTCTTGTGAAATTTAAAAGGTGATAATGTCATAGTTTACAGCTTGTTTTGCTGCCCCCAAGTGGCCAACAAAATCTGCCAAAGCATGACTTAATAGTAACTTATAGTTGGTGTAATCCTTCCTGTCTTTACAAAAGCCTGTTGAAGGATTAAAGTTCAAGAAAAGACAACAATGACTCTAAAACTTTGGGTGTGGTGAGTTCAACATGAAAAAAAAAAAAAAAACAGAAAGCACTTTTCTGGACATTTTGACCACAGTGGCTTCCTCTGCAAAAATAAATAAATCTTGATCCTGTGCAAGTTTTCAGTTTCAAAGTATTCCCCTTTACAGACAGCTTAGCCTCTTTTCTCCTTCTATTTTTCCATTTTAGCTCGGCCAGGTGATGAACTGAAGGTGGAGCAGGGTGTGAAGGACCTGAGGTCACTCAGCCTACCCAACATGAAGCCCTCTGGATGTCAGAGCCCCTACATCCTAACCCCAGGCAGCGAGAGGGTGGAGCACGGGTCTCTGGGACGCAGAGAAAGCGTAGATCTGCTGGTGAGTGAACATCTGGCTGGACGGGATAGCAGCACAGTCATATTTCATGTGACTCTCTCTAGCCCATAAGATACGAAACTGTCTCTCGGACTCATCAAACCGAAATACACCACTATAAACCACACATGCACACAGAAACAGGCACACCCTGTGACTCTTACTGTTTTGCCACACCCTTCACTCTTTTTCCATAACTTCACCTCCTCTTCCTCCAGTCCCACAAAGCTTGGGGCCAATGTAGTATCTCATGGTAATCCCATCAAGGCCTCATTATCTGCTATTACCTTTATCTGTCCAGCACAAACCTGGGAATGTATTCCTGGATTTCCGCCCCAGCCTACCACCAGCTGCGTTGTGTCTCTTTGTGCACACACTCATGTATGTACATGCCAGCCTGCAGCCTCTGTGCAGCCAAGTGAGCCCTTCAGTCTCAAATGATGATGAGTTCACTCAGGAACGCTCTGTGCCACTCCAGCACTTCCTGCAGCTACAGGAAGTGGCTGTTTTGTTAATGGTGAGAGGTGCTGAGAGGCTGACGGAGGCCTGCAGGTTCCTGATCCACTCGGCTGCAAAACATGGAGCTGGGGCAGACAGTCATTAAGTTCATGTAGTGGCAAATACAAACTATAAAGCCTTTTTGAGCAGGAAGACACATGCTTGAGCAACAGGGCTGTTCAGTTAATGTGTGGATTGTTTTTTTGTTGTTAAGTCAATCGGTTGTATGTGTTTCGGTAGCAAGGAAGGATTGACATCTGCTGCTTGTGAACATCTTGTGATTACATTTAGCAAATATGTTACCAGTTTTACTATATAAAGAGTGAAGGATTGATGGAGGTGGAAGTAATTGAGACTTTTTTCAGCAGCAGTGTGATAAACATCGACCACTA
The DNA here is from genome assembly GCA_038496675.1 of Rachycentron canadum. Taxonomy (NCBI): domain Eukaryota; kingdom Metazoa; phylum Chordata; class Actinopteri; order Carangiformes; family Rachycentridae; genus Rachycentron; species Rachycentron canadum. Next base: position 5,253,597 of record CM076651.1, read on the forward strand.
ACTATGTAGTGCTTTATAGTATGTGATAGCACAATAAGTTGTCCAGCTGTTTGTTTAGCTCAGTTGATGAGCTGCAGTTAGCTAGCTAGCTAATTATGCTAACATTACCTCCTTGGGCTGGTTGAAAACACTGTCTTTGGCTGTCTTTTTAATGTTTCCATTTAAATTAGTCTTGTAGAAGGGGCTTTAAATGTGCGCTCAGTGTAGCTGCTACATGATATCATGCTAGAAGACTGAGGCTAAAGCTAACTGATCCAGGCAACGCTAGCAACCGCACCTGTTTATCATAGATAGACAGATAAATTCAGCATAGTCCAAGTGTTACAAGCATAATAAGGCAATTTTATTTTTACATAACAGTGTTTCTATGTATTTTCAAACATATGTTCTCACCACATTACAAGAGAAAAGGCCTTTAAAATGAGGACTGACTTGTTTGACAATACTGTCTTTGCTCATGTTACCTGTAGTTTCTGATGTGTGCATTTACCCATATTTATTTGAGCATGACAGAGCAACTAAACTTAGCCTTAGCTCTGATAGCATCCAAGCTAGTCAATTGCTAGAGAGAGCAGAAACAAATCCTCTCATTTGAGAAGCTGCTTCATAAATGACACAATTAAATATTGGCGATATGAGAAGGTTTGTGGTCTCACTGGCTTTGCATGCAAACACAGTTCAACATTGAATGTTATAAACCATATTATTTAAAAATTGCCAACTAAAATTGCTTCCTCTTTATACATGTTTTGTCATTGAAGAATGGCTGAACAAAGTGTTTGCTGAGCAACATCCCGTCCATCATGAGCAGTGATTTTTGTTCAGCACAACAATATTTACATCAACAGTCACAGTGTCAGTGTTGATACCAGATGTTTTACAGTTGCTCAAAGCTGAATCACCTAAATGTTTTGACTGAACAGCACAAGTGGATTCATGTACAGGTTGGAAAAACAGGGAAGGTATCAACCCTTTTAACCTAAAGTATTAGTGTGAATCCTTTTGTTGAGCTTATAAACTGCACAAACTATAGTTTTCATTATGTCACTGTGAATCTGTGGAAGTGTGTTTTCAAATTTTTGGCCTTTTTACAAGTTTATAATTGTGTGTTAAACATCCTTGAGGCAAGTCTAGACCCACTTAGAGGTGAGTTTGATTATGTAATACAGGCACATGGACTGTAAATGGACTTTTCTCATTGTCGTTGTTGCTTTGGGCAAGGAAACAGGTAGAGGCTTGGTGAAAGCATTTTACTGCCATCTGTGGCAGTAAGTCACAAAGGTTAGTCATCAAGCGGAGACATAAACACTGGAGGTTGCTGAGGAAAACAGAGTCACGGTCGTCCAGGATCTGACCTCCTGCTGCTGTGTGTGCATTTTTGTATTTTATTTGTTCGTAGCATCATTTGACTGTGAATGCGGAAAGATAATGTCAGTGATAAGAACAACAGTAGGTGCCGTCCTCAGGGGGGCAATAATTTGCAGCTTCTGGTACTGCTCACCAAGATGATGATCTTGCCACAGTGCACTGATTAACTCTAACTCTTGGTGTTGTTGGCACTGTTGCAATATGTGTTGTAGCTATATTGTAAGTCATTTTTATTAATGTGACCTAAAATCACAGCATGAGCTTTTATAATCACAAAAACAACACACAACACCCTCTGTGCTCAGTCCCACCATTTGGATAAGGAAAAACTCTCATCCAAAAAATCTTTTAAGCCTCAGGAAGAGCAACAGAGGAGAGATAGCATTTCTACTTGTCACCAAATATATTTAAAATAGAGTAAACATACTTAGAAAGTATAGTCTTTGGAGGGAAAATGCTCCCTGTATATAATATTATTATTATTATTATTATTATTATTATTATTATTATTATTATTATTATTATTATTATTATTAGTGATGCAATAATGTTAAATGTGATAAATTTTGCAGATTTATATTCTGTATATTCTAAATCATCAAGTTTATGTTTATGTTGCATGTCAAATCTGCATCTGCAAAGTAACTGGTAATTTGAAGGAGAACACATCAAGTTAAAGGGAAACACATCATCATTTTTACAGTTTTGTGGTTAATTACTGCCTGTGTGACAAATTGTTTTAGGCCTTTTGTGGCCCCAGGGGGCGCTGTGTGTGATCTGAAAAAATGACTTATGTGATCTAAGGGAATCTGTAGAAGTGGATTTAGAAAGAGGTGAACTTATCAGACCTCTTCAGTCTTGCCCTCTTCCTCATCCCTGCTTGGGGCCAGAGGCTACACTTACATCTCTGAACTGTGGGAGTTGCATAGTAGGTAAAGTAGGCCACAGTTTTTGAGAAACTGTCTGTCATTATTGGTGGTGTTACAGGAGTGCAATGCTAAATCACTTAAATCACTGTATTCTTTGGAGCAGTTAGATGTAGTAAAGTAAAAAATACATAATCTTGCTCTGAAATGTAGTAGATTAAAATTGTGAAGTGGCATAGATGAGTCATACTTAAGTAAAGTACTGGCACCTCTGTAAATAAGTGTTCTTCTTTCTCCCTTCATGTTAAACTGACCCGAAATAAGAGTAGAATTGGACCCAGGCTCATTGACGTCCACTGATACTTTAATCTTTAACAGACTCAACAGCAGAAGCCCGGCTCTCTGTTTTGGGTGCCAGCCCATATTTTATGAAAGCTGTTTGGAGCACAAAAGCTCTGCTTGGACATGTGGGCACTGAGCTGTCTTTGAGTTTCTATGGCAGCAGCTTTGGCACTCACCATTAAATGCATGCGTGGATGCTTTTTATGGAATCAAGGGCTTTGCTCAAAAAAAAAAAAAAGGAAAGTTTTGATATTTTCCCAGTGACCGGATTCATGGCTTGGCATCACAGTGGCTTGTACCAGGCTTGAGAGGAGAAGCAGCCAAGCTCTGTCTTTTATGCATAAAGTTGCTCTTTTGTTTGATTGGGGTATTTCAAGTTTATTATTGCATGCATGTTAGAATTTATAGTCTCTGGCAGCATTGCGATAGGCTGCAGAGAGCTTTGATGATCTGGATTGACTATTTTACGACGGGAGAGCCTCAGACAACCTCTCTGATTGGTCGAAAATGCATTCCAGCCCTGCTGATAGTTCCCATAAAACAACGCTTCCCGTCTGTGCTTCGCGCTTATTGCACCATCCACAAATAATGCATTCTTTTCCACCCATACAGTATCAGCAGTTTATCAAATCACCTGTGATACACACTGACCTAATAAGAAGTTCAACTTTTAACCTGCACAACTCAGCATGTGAAAACCCATTTACAACATAGAAGAAAAAACTTTCACATAACTTGCCCAAACTAAAACAGAAACCTGAAAGTTAGTGTCACAGTCACCAACTAAACTCCACTTCTCGACATACTGTCATAGCTGTGTCTAATTTTACCTTTTTTGTAAAATGGAAGTCATTAATCCCCACAGTCACGGCTCAGGATGTGCAGTTTGCAACGAAAGCAAAACTTTCATACACTCGCACAATATTTTACAAGTGGCTGAATCTCATACAGCAATTTAGGGGAAACACACACTTTGATGCACTCACTCATCTTTTCTTTTTCATGAGAACAGAAAGTGAGAGCAGCTTTTACAGTCTTTAATTGAGTCATAAAGATAATTCACCTGTCTGGGACCTCGTGTTTGACAGTAAGCATTTTGAGTATATTGATCCTTGCTCCCTGTCACTCGCCCCTTTTTATATAACAAACATCTGCCAGTTGCCATAGCACAGTGAATACAACATTTGCGTGGCGGGCCAGTTCTGCCACTCTGTCACGCTCTGCTGACTTAGTCAAGTTAAATATATAAAACCTGTGCAAAAAAAAGTGTTAATTTACTGTTGGATTATTATTTTCTCCAGAGATTGGAAATTAAAGCAACTAAACTCACATTACATTTTGTATGGGAAGCTTTTGGCTTTTCCACAGAAACACTCCATGTGTTATTGCCTGAAAGCAGTTTCTTTCTAATCACATTTGTAAACTAGTTCAATTAGTTTGTCTAACTAAGTACTATTTTGATAAATCGATTAACTGTGCTTTTCCAGCAGTCTCTGTTTCCAGCATGCTCAGATCTGATTTCAATAAACATAAACTGAATTTTTGGGTTTTGGTCTCAGACAAAGCAAGACATGTGAGTCACCTTGAGCTCTGGAAAACTCTGATGGGCATTTTCCACTGTTTTCAGGCATTTGCAATAGTTGCAATAATAATTAATCGGTGAAGAAACTAATCACCAGTTTATTCAGTAATATAGAGAATTGGCCCTAGATCAGATCATACATTTTATTATATTAGCTGTTACAAAATACTTGTACTGGTGCTTGTCAGTCTTAGAAGTTTATTTTGTTAAATGAGAAAAGGGATTTCATGAAAAATATGTATTTATTTATTATTTTTCATTATTTTGGGACCTCTACTTACTTATTTACATTCATTCTAATGAATCATGTTCATATGTTCATTTTGACAATCAATTGATCACTTAAGTCTCATTTTAAGCAAATGTGTTATAAATTGTCCAGTTCCAGCTTCTCTAAAGTGAGATGTTGATGCTTTTCCCAGTTGTATATCTTTGTAAATGGACAATCTTTTAGATGTTTGGACAAAACAATTCATTCTGAGATGTCACTTTAGGAACTGTGATTGTGAAAATTTGTGAATTTTCTACCATTTTCTCTCAGCTGATAGATCAATGTAAGAAAAAATAAGATGCATATTGATTGATAATGAAAACAAACATCAGTTTCAGTTTTTGTTCACATGCTTATAAATAACGCAGAGACTTGTGGCATTGCCTCTGGGATAGAAGTTTGTTATGTTAAAGATAGGAGAGATAGATAGTGTTGTCTCATAACAAGACAAGGACCCAGTGCTGGGGAAAAACTTGACAGAAGTTCCAGAAAGCCTTCAGGGTTGAAAGCACATGGTGACACAGACGACCCACATTTCACCTGGGGAGACAGTGCAGGGAGTGGCAAGTGTCTTGTCTTCTTACTGTCTGCATACTGATCCTGAAATACAGAAACACACTTATTTCCTTCGTCACAGATGGATTTAAGTCTGTCTGGAGTGATATTGTATTCATGAGGCTTGAATTCGCCACATACAGTGCACTCAGAATGCTTTGTTTCAGAGGGCGACATGACAGACCTTGGCCAATGAAGCAATTGTCTTTTTAAAACTGAGTCACACAATTTTTTTTACCACCTACATTACACAACTGAAGGATGGAAGCTTCCCAGTCAGGCTATCGCGTCCAAGAACCATCTCCTCTCCTGCTATCTGCCCCATTTGATAGCTCACAATGGGGACAATTGTTGAATTAACACAGAGCCACTTTGAATGACAATAGTTGAATCAGTGGTGGTCACACGGGGCCTCATTTGATCTGAAGAGCTGAACAGAAACAAGAAGTGTTGTATACAACAGTCAGTATGGTTTGTTAATAGAGTGAGAAGTATCAGTGATTGACTCGAGAGGATCTTTGGCATAAATAATGTACTCTGAAGTTTGCTTGTCAGGGCATATACACTTTAGTTTTACCCTGACATCAGTGCTAATTCCTGTAATAAGTAAGTCCAAACTCCTCTTTTAATTTAATATAAAAAAAATTCACATGTGTGTTATATAGAATACAACAGTCATTATGGACATTGTATTTACTGTATAAAGTAGAATGACGGCTGAAAATGATAGTGGATTAATGAATTGCCAGCAGCAAATTAAATTGTAGATTAATTGTTTTGGGCACAACTTGCAGATTTTAGCTGTGATTTGCTGCTTTTTTTTTTTTTAGTATTATTAACTGAATATTTTTGGATTTTAAACCATTTCAATCAATTTCAGTTAATTAAAACAACACTAAATCTCTTATATTGATTATTTGGGAAAAAAGAAAAGCATATTTCCACATATTTCTCAATCACTCAGCTGGCGGACTTTTATTTGAAACACCTCGATGAAACTCCAAGTAATCAGACCGGTCTGTGTTTCTGTTTACATCTAATAATAGAACCATTTAAATGCTTTATAATAACTCAAACCAGCTCGTCCAGTCCTGTGTGTGTGTGTGTGTGTGTGTGTGTGTGTGTGTGTGTGTGTGTGTGTGTGTGTGCTTGTGTTAGTGAAGACTTTTGATGGCTCATGTGTTAGGTGGCACACTCTCTAATTAAACTAATTATATCAGGTGCTAGGAGACTATTATTTATTCCTCATGGTGTGGGAGGGGTTACAAACAGAGCAGACTGAAGAGGTGTGTGTGTGTGTGTGTGTGTGTGTGTGTGTGTGTGTGTGTGTGTGTTTGTGTGTTTGTGTGTGTGCAGGAAAGACAAAGAACTTCCCATAATGCCTAAAGGTGGAGATAACTGCAGGGTGAATACACACCTTTATGATTGTTGAGAGTGTGACCGTTGGCCTACAGTTACAGTGTCTGCTGTCAGACTCAGGGGAAGTAGCTGCGATGCTTCTCTCTGCTCTGCAGTGTGATGTCCTGGAAATGGATTCGTCCTGACTTTTTGGATTTAATCTCCATCTTTCCTTTATTTACTCAAACCCTTTTTTTTTTCAACTTTAAACGTAAGTTTGGGTGATATATTTTCTTTTTGTTCACTTGTTACTGGGGAAAATGGTTCGTTTTGGTCGACTTTCATCCTGGCGCAGCTGGGACCTGCTGCATGTGGACTCAGAGATTCCTGAGCCACCTCTTCCTGACACAAGACCAACACCAACTGACTGTCAGGTGAGAGGGTTGCTGACACGACTGTGTGCATCACTAAGACTGAGAATGTAGTTGCCATTTTTTTCTTTCTGCTTCTTTCTGCTTGTGTTGGAAGTAGCAATAATATAATGCATGGAAATAATTGTCATTTTAAAGCAATAAATACCAACCATGTGTTGGTACTAGTTTCCAAAATGCAAGAATTTAATACTTTTCTTTTCATGCATAATAGTGAACTGGATACAGTTTATTGTTGCCAGTTTATTAGGTACACTTTGCTAAATCTAATGTTGTCTAATACAACAGTCCTGAGAGCAAATCTACCTTTATGAAAGTTGATATGTTCAGTCTTTCTTTAAACAGAAGGCGTTACTTCAACTTATGCTCATTTGGGCAGCTGTGGTTCTGTTTTATCTACTATATCAACAGAAGCCTAACATTATAACCTTCATGAAGGACTGTTGTGTTAGAATACATTAGTTGTAGCATGGTGTTCCTAATAAACTGGTCACTGAATGTCTCTGGGTTTTTGGGTTATCTGATATCTGTCTTCTTGGGCTGTGGAGTATTTATCAGTAAAACAATGAATTGATTAATTGATAAAAAAAATAATGAGTAGATTTATCCATAAAGAGAAAAATCATCAGTTGATGATTAATATGTTTAAACTTGATTCATTTGACTCAGTTCAAAGGCATTTACAAAACTATTCAGGTGTCATCCTTTATTTTGTTTTGAATTAATCTCATCTGTTCTGCTGGAAACATCAGAAGGTGTGTGTGTGTGTGTGTGTGTGTGTGTGTGTGTGTGTGTGTGTGTGAGTGTGAGTGTGATGGCTGGGATCTCATTAGATTCACTTGATGATGGGGGTCCAGTAAAAGGACCATTGTTTTGGCAACTCTCATGTCTCACCTCTGAGAGCTTCTGTTTGTGTGGTTGCCATCATCTGGGTTTGATTATTGGAAGTGAAGTGGCCTTGAAACATACAGCGCATGTTGACCAGCTGGAAGGGGGATTCTTTTAGTTTCTGTTTCCTGGTTATGCACATGTGATGTATCTGTGTGTGTCTGCGGGTGTCCAGGCTCTCAGGAAGGTCACTGTCAGGCTGTTTTCCTATCGTTAATCAAACCTACCTGATCAAGGGGAGCTGTTATCAGTGGACTAACATAAAGGGGGCAGAGAGAGAAGGGGATGGGGGTTGTTGGAGGTGCTGCTGCTTTCTTTGTCACTGCTTATTTTAATACAATCCCTTCCCATTTAAAGATTTTCTCTTTTCCAGGCCAAGGTTAGTGCAACAAACCACGGTGATAAGATAAGGCTGTGAGCAGGCACAGGGCTTGATATCATTAACCTGACCGTCCCCCCTCGAGACCCACTACGCAAGTCACAGTTCCCAGATGGAGTGGCTTTGCAACAAAAGAGAGCACTGGATCTCGCTGCCCTCAGTCATGACTGACAGGTTTACACAGGAGGCACAAGGGAAACCTTGTAAACATAATTAGTTAGGCAGACAAGACTAGAGCGGCTTAGTGTTAACTTTGGGGGAATATTTGCCTGGTTTGGATTCTTATTGCAGACATTCAAATAGCTCCTTTTATAAGACTGACAGTCTAAAACATAAATATATTCTGTTTATAAAGATATTAAGCAGCAGATTTCCAGAAAATGATTAACCTGTTATCAAAATAGCTGCAGATTCATCTTCAGTTTCGGTTTCAAGGGGTTTTCAGACTTTCCTTCTGCTCCTAGAGGAGGTGGTTTGCTTGTGCTTATCTGCTGCCTGTAAGCAGCCTTCTAAATGTGCTGAAACAAGCAAGTAAACAATGGGAATTTCCCGTTTGGCCATTATCAGGCTATTTCTTTCCTTGTTTTGGGCAACTAGCATGGCATTGTTCAAAGGTCTCCAGGCAAAACTGATTGAAGATAACGCAAAGAATGGTACTCGACTTCCAAATAAGAGTAAAGAATGAAGTTCCCAATCCCTTTAGAGCCGCCCTGTGATTTTCTTTTCTGTTCTTTTAATCTGGTAATTGTTTGGAAGGAAAGCTAATCTTTTGTTGGAAAAAGGCAAAAAGATACCAGCGGAAAAACCAAAACAAATTATTGGGTGTTTGGTTTATTTCTACTTCAGTCTGTTGTGACTGACCCTAAAGAGCATTTGGCATCTCCACAAGCACCAGGATGTGTGTTTGAACCAGGGAGCTCCCTGCAAGCTGTCACCCTGACTCCACCTCCAAATATTCAGATCAGTCTCCTTTTTTTTTTTTTGTTTTTGTCCTGGCCCTGCCTTCGCTTTCCTGTTCAACACAATGAGGCAGGATCCTCATGGTTGCTATGACTTCGGGCCAGTGCCTGTATGAAATGCAAGCAGAGAGGGTGCCTCAGAAAGAAGGCTTCACCACTGACTGTTTGGACAGCAGGGACAGGACACAGACACGTCCCGGTTCAAAAGGAAGCTGCGGTCAGACCCGGCAGGAGGCAGCAACCAGACACGGCTCCTGGTAGGGTTAACCCGGACCCCGTCAGCTGGAACAGGACGCTTCCAAGACTTGAAGTGAAGTTCAACTGGAGCCTCTTGATCTTGGAGTGGCAGTATCACAATCCTCACCCAGGACTATCCAAGTCCGGACAGCAAGGAGGACGGTGTGGATGTGTGCACTTCACAGAGGAAGTGGCGAAAGAGGGGAGGCAAGAGGTTGAGAGAGTGCAGCAGCTGGCTCCAGAATGGGCTGCGATCCATGAATCCAGTTGAAGGATTAGGATGGTTTTTGTTACTTTTGACATGCCTCTGGCTTCAATGGTGAGCACTGTTAATGTGGTGGGAAACTGGTGGGAGATTTTCTATCCCTGTGTGCTTATAATCACAACTTCCAGACCTTGTCTTTGTCTTTGAGACACTAGTTTCTTGTTAAAGTGATTTTTTTAAAAAAAATCTGTAACTACAGTACATTTATTGTTCTCAGATGTGTATTTGGAAATGTCTCATTAGAAAAGTTCCAGTATCAGCATTTTCTCTGAATCACACTTGTTTTAAATTTTCAGAGCCAAAACCCAGGTTTTTGCTGAGTGCTGTCACACACAGACTGATCAACCCAGGTCTTGGTCCGGCCATTAGTGTGCTGGCAGTAACACAGGGTCCAGACTCTCCCTGTTTGTTTATGTTCATGGAGGCTGAACGCTTCCTGACACCTGTATTCTTGAACTTTTGGACCACATATTCCCACAAAAAAAAAAGAAATCCTAAATGGGTCCAGGCTGGTTTCCCTTTTACTAAACTGACTCTAAATTTGTCCCATATCATTTTCTCTATAGTAACACGTCTATTTGCAGTAAAGGCACTCTCCTTTTTGCAAATCACTTGGAAAAAAAGATAAAAGGACTAAAAGCTGTTTCCAAACCTGTAGGACCCCCCACTCAGATTTACTATCATCTTATACAACTCTGTATAGGCCACTCTGGTGCCTTTTACTCTAGTGAAGTGCCTCTGCAAAGGTCCAGGGATGAGCTTGTGTAATGTAGAACAGGAGCTATTCATAATATTTACATTTCATTTTTGCTTTAGCTTTCAGTTACATATACATGTCATACATTGTACACTGTGATATGTCTTTATCAGTAGTTCTCATTAAGGTTGTTTACCTCTGATCGCTGTGATACACATCCCGAAAATTTTTTTATGCAGTCTGAGGGTTCATGCAGTTTCTCTTCTATTAGATGGTGTCATTGCGGCTGGAGATGGGAGAGTCCGCCTCACTCTTTGAAATCCAGGGTTAGGGTCTTGTTTCAGAGTCCGATGAGCAGCTTACCCTCTGATGGTGGAGGTTGTACTTTCAGCCCAAGTGGCAGACGGCATGGTAGCAAAAGTCGCAAAAGATTTAAATACAGTGTTTATTATAAAGTCTGACGTCTCTACCCACAAAAATAAATGTCATTTTAAAGGTCTATCAAAATCTGTCTGGGCAGTGCTAGTAATTTTGTAAAAAAAAAATGTTGTATAAAGCCTTTTGTAGCCTCAGAGGGAGTCCTGATAAACACACTCATGATGACGATGATCTCACCTTGGTGCATTCGTGTTTTGTTTGCATTGCGTTTATGTTTGTGTGTGTGGGGGCTGATCAGTGAAAGAATTTCGCTGTAATAGCCGGTCAGTTTCAGCAACAGTGTCAGTGTCCTGGAATGTGAGTTCCTTGTCGTTGTGTTTGAAGGGGAGTGGGGGTCAGTGGCCTGGCCCCCACCAGCAGATTCCTCAGGACTGACACTCTAACGGCAAAAACAACTGCTTCCTCAGATACCGAGGTGGCCCCTGTTTGTTTGCTTTGCTGTTGCTCATAAAGTGGACAGAGATTGCCTGAGTGAGGGTGCGTGGCAGTGCTTGCTGACAGCGTAACAATGGAGGAGGAGGGCGGCGGGGGGACAATGGCGCAGACTCCGACTGTCTGTTCTTATATGGAACAACCTCCCGCCTGCTCCTTGTGATGTAATGAGCATTCACTGCGAGGAAGTGGCAGTCCTTCCCTCTCCTGTTTGTGTCTGACCATTAGGATAGCTTTAACGGACCTACTGATGTCATCCTTCGCACAGAATTCCCCTCTGATTTCCTGTTTATCCTGTCTTTGTAAACCCATCTCTCCTTCATTGTCTCTTTCCATCCGTCTAAGTGGAAACTTTTGTGTTTCCTGTTGAGGTGACAAAACAGCTCATGCCACTCATGTCTGTTCTTTCGTTTACTGTTTTGTAGCCTTGTACACTCTGTAAATTCTTTTTCTGTAACTGTCTTCTCAGGGTCAGGCGCGGCGGAGGAAGAATATGACAGAGTTCCTGGGGGAGACGAATATCCCAACCCCGGATGCTCTGGGACAGATCGGTGGCTCTCTGCCCAGCGTCGGGGCCGGGCCTGACAGCTGGAAGAATCGTGCTGCCAGCCGCTTCAGTGGCTTCTTCAGCTCCAATGCCGGAGCAGGGCCCTTTGGCAAGGTAATGCTTATCAGGCAGGAGGGGACCACATGAAATGCAACTGCTTGATTTCACGTAAAGTTCTGCACTTTCTCTTGGCTGTAAATCTGAGATTTTAAGAGCAGCTGTGGGCAGGATTGTTACCCAGGCGTGTCTCAGATTAAAAAAACAAACAAAACAGTAGCAAGCAGCAGTGGGAGGAGGCCAGAAGGCCATATCCCTCGAGCCCTGGTGAGGTAATTTCCCTTCAGAGTCTCCTGACTTGGAGGCTCACACACTTCCCCCCCTGAGCAGCTCTGGAAATGAGTTGGTGGAAGAAAAGCTTCATGTGCTCACTAAGTTCCATCAATCATTTTCCATGATTTATAAAAAGTCACAAATGAAGCTTCAGGGACTAAATATTCACTTTCCTGCAGAGAGTCATAGGAGAAGATTAATACCACTTTCATGTGTGGCATGTCCAGCAGCCGGCTGACTTAGCTTAGCATAAAGACTAGAAACAGTTAGACTGATTCTGTCCAAAAGTAACAAAACCCCACCACCCACCTGCACCTCAGGTCACTAATTAACACAAAAGGGAATAAGCGTTTACCCCAAAATGTCAAACCTTCCCTTTTACTTCTATATCAGAGGTTTTCAACCATAATAATCAACTTTCATTGTAATGAGGCGCACACACCCACACACACGCTCCCATTGTGTCCTCCCTCCTGAGGTCACATCCTGCACAGTAGCAGATGTCACATAGAGACAGTATCTGTCAGTCACCTGTCAGTGCTGGGCTCATCTCTATTCACCCTGTCTGTTCCCTTTAACCCCTTCGGGGCCAGAGATCTTCCTCTGGGACCTGGACCTCTGGCACCCTCCATATTGCAGGGTCAAACGCCAGCCACTCCCTCCCGTCACAAAGCTTTGACAACATTTACTAATTTCTGATCGTGTTTCTGCTAAATCTGCTGCACAGCTTCTCACTGTTAATCAACGTGTTGCAGTTCTTTCTCTGTCAAGAGGATTCAATCACAGCCCATTTTCCTTCTCCATGCTGTAGCTCTTTCCCCCACACACCCCCCGACTTCTATTGTTAAGATGGTCTCAATGCACAGAGCTCATTTTCATAACTACATCAGGGCAGCCGGCTTGAACAAAGACCTGAATAGCAGCTACTGTTTGATTTAAGGGTAAAGGCGCCAGTAATATGCTAATACATGGAGCCATCTTTACTTACAGTTTGAATGTAACACTGTCACAGAAAGGACAGAAATGAACCATTCTCAAACTAACTAGGTGTCCTTTGTAATTGTTCCTATCTTAAAAACAGGAGGTGGACCGTCTAGAGCAGCTCCAGAGCAAGCTCCACTCCTACACATTATTCGGGCTGCCCAAGGTGCCACGGCAGCTCTCCTTCCACCAGGACTCCTGGGAGGAGGAGGAGGAGGAGACCGACCTGGCCCTGGAGGACAGCTGGCAGTCACTACTGGACAACTCAGAGGTGCGACGCACATGGGCCACACGCTCATTTTAAAGTGTAATCAAATTAAAAATCAGCCTAAAATTAGAAGAAAAATTAAGTTGAAACAAGCCTTTTTTTTGTATGATTCTTCAGAGAAACCAAAATGTGAATGAGCTGCAAGTTAAAACTAAAAGAATAACTTATTCAAACACTACATGTACATTTAAAAATTTTTATTCACTTGGTAGATGTGACATACAAATAAGGAAATAAATTCAGTATTTGGTCATTTTTTAACAATTAATTTGCAAGGAACCCCCCCCCCCCCCCCAATAATTTCACAACAAAAGTCCTCTACAATCACTGGCATCATATTACCTACTTGCACACTTACATCCTGCTTCCTGCCTCCTGAAACTGACTCTTACTTCCTTATTATTTATCCTTGCCAGACTTGCCCTGATGCCTGGTTTCCCAGAACGATGCTTACAAATCATTTAATTATTACACAGCTGTCATGAAGCGTACATACCTCCGTACACGATAACACCCACTGCACAATGTTGCTGGGTTCCACCTGTTAATGTGTACATGACTAATCAGGAGCCAGACGAAGCGATATCATTGCTCAGCTGTTATACAGCACCGCGTACTGTACATTCATCCCTGATGGTCAGTTACATAAGTCATGTCACTGACTGGTGATCCTACAATTTCCCGACGTCGTCCTGTAATCAGGCAGCTTATGTCAGTTACTGGAGTTTCTATGAGCTAATGTTTTAACCACACATGGCAATGCTGTGGTGTGTTGCCCTGCCCATTGCTTTCAATAATAATGACAATAACACTTTACAAAAATGTGTCAAAACTTAAAAAAAAAAACTAAGAATTAACATAGCAAAAGTGAGTAACAGCATGTTTCGCTGTAACACAATATCATTGCTGTAACACAATATCATCTTGTGCACCAAGTAATTGTCACCACTGACATTATTTAACTACAAACTCTCAAGTTTTTTAAATCTTTTAAAAGCTCTTTCCCTTTTCTCTATTGTTTACGTTCTTTGTGTGTTCATTTATTCTTTGTTACCGTTTCCGACATGCTGAAAATGTCAACAATCAACAAACACTTTTACATATGACAACAAATTATTAGCTTAGTGAAGCCCAAGTGATGTTGGATACACTTCTACAGTTTCCTCTAAACAGGAATTGGTTTAATGTGAATAAAATGAATGACTAAGAAAAGTCCAGACTGCTGTATCCCCTACAACTGTAATAATTAATAATATGTCTGTTATATTAGATATATTCATTTTACCCGTGTGTGTTTGTGTGTTTAGACACTGACAAGGCGACAGTTCCACCAGCAGGAGGCAATATGGGAGCTGCTGCAAACGGAGGCTACCTACATAAAGAAACTCAGAGTCATCACTGATGTAAGATCACATACTGATACAAGTCTGGCTGTTGCACAAGATGAACTGGCTCGTGTATTGTGACAGATAGGCACACAATGAACATGTTGTTGAGGTGTAAAAATAGACAACTTTTTTATCTTTATCACTTCTTGGTGAACTGTAAGTTGAGAAGTGAGTTGTGTTTTAACTGGAAAGCTGATAATCTTTGGCTCCAAAGGCTCAGTGTCATCTTACTGTCTTGTTTAGGATAAAAAAAAAAAAAAAAGTAGATAAAGTAGTTATACTCTTTTGTGTCACCTTCTGCAGCTGTTCCTGAGCGGGCTGCTAAACCTGCAGGAGAGCGGCCTGCTGACGGAGGTGGAGCCCCCCAAGCTGTTCAGTAACATCCAGGAGATTGTCCGCCTCCACACATCCCTGTGGAACCAGTTCATGCTGCCTGTCCTGGAGAAGGCCAGGCAGGCCCGAGCTCTGCTCAACCCCACTGACCTCCACCACGGCTTCAGAACGGTGAGTCCAAGTTGTGCTGTAAATAACAAACAGCCCTAGCTTTCACTCCATGCAACATGTCCAGGCTACTTTCATGTAAGCTGTGTGTTATGGTGAAGATGCTCAAAAGGCAGTGAAGTTAAAAATAAAATACACCAATTCATGATGCAGTTTGTTCAGCAATTGAAGAAGAAATATAAATTAACAGTTCATTTTACTCTTGTTTATCTCTCACTTTCATGGGTTGTTTTCTCCCTTGGCTTTTTTTAACACACGTTTAAACATGTTTCTGCATGTTTGTGCAGACGGTAGTGTATATTACACCATATACAATAAGGGAAAAATCATACACTTGGAGTCAGAGGTTGTGGTCCTTGACAAATACTTTATTTAGTGTATGTCTGCACAAATGTGCTTAAAAAAAAAATCACAGACAGACGTGACTATGTGTGTGCACAGACTAAATAAATAGAAAAAGTTAGGGGTTGATAAACAAAATGAGCTGTCGAGATACAAAGAGCTAAGTAACCCAATGGTTATAGATTAAGTATAAAACTTAAAGCTTTTTATTTATTGACATATTTAAGATATACACCCTTAATGAGTCCAGTCATGTAAATACCATATACTGTAAACGGAAGCCAAAGTCATGTGCAGGCCATTAGAAAAATGGCTCTGATGAATCTGGTTTTACTTTTGTAAATAGGACAAAGTCAGAGTGACAGTTTATATGAAACAGTAGCCTCATATGAGCGAAAACACAAACCTGCGCGCTGGCTACAGACTGAGGCAGAAGTAAACATGTCTGCCCTCGTGTTGAGGTTGTAATATATCTGACACATGTCTGTTTATGTGTGTGTTCAGTTTGGCTCCAGGTTCCAGCCCTACATCCGGTACTGCATGGAGGAGGAGGGCTGCATGGAGTACATGCGCACGCTTCTCAGGGACAATGAGCTGTTCCGGACCTACGTCACGGTCAGTCCTCTCTACCAGCCCCTCGCCTCAAAGCCAGTGCCAAGTGCCACACCCTGTACTATTATACTTCTTGTTAGTTTTCGTCATATTTCTGGCTCATTAAATATTTGATTTCCTGTCTTTGTTTGGCTCGATTCAGTGGGCAGAGACCCACAAACAGTGTAACCGTCTGAAGCTGGCTGACATGCTGGCTAAACCTCACCAGAGGTTGACAAAATATCCACTCCTGCTGAAGAGCGTCCTCAAGAAAACAGACGAGCTGTCAGCCCGCGACATTGTCAATGACATGGTATGGGAATTGAAAAATGGATGAAATATACTGTCTTTCGTAGCCTATTGTGTACAGTCTGAACGTGAATGTGTTATTGCATTTTTCCTCCTCAAGGTGGCCACAGTAGAGGGCTTCATCAACAGCGTGGACTCCCAGATGCGCCAGCGTCAGGAACAACAGAAGCTGGCCACCATTTCTGCCCGTATCGATTCCTACGAGGCCGTAGAGGGCAGCAGTGAGGAGGTGGAGAAGGTAAGAGAGGATTTACAGGCCCTCCCAATCTTCAGACAGCTCTGTCAGCCAGACCTTAAACTTTGTTCAAGCCTCATGCTTTTGTCTGTTCCCCCTTTTCAGATCCTCAAAGAGTACAACCGCTTCGACCTTATGGCTCCCATGAGAGGAATATCGCCAGAGGAGACTCGACAGCTGCATTTGGAGGGGGCTCTGAGGATGAAAGAGGGCAAAGACAGTAGGGTGAGTCTGACTCACATGATGAGCTCTTATCTTTGCACTGAACTCACACCTGGTTTCACAATTGCTTCACATTTTCCAGAATGAAAACAAAACACCACATGTGTTCCTGTCAGTACTGATATGCATTTTATTTTCCCCCCCTGCAGATGGATGTCTACTGCTTTCTGTTCACTGACCTGCTGCTAATTACCAAGCCAGTCAAAAGAGTGGAAAAAGTCAAAATCATCCGTCAGCCTCTCCTCATGCACAATGTCATCTGTAAGGAGCTGAAAGACCCTGGTGAGGGCCTAAATATGGAGCTGGGATACAGCTAATAAATAACTGTCATTCCTGATTTATTGAACAATTAATATTTTAACCATCTGGTCTATAAAATATTAAACATGTTTATGAATGCCATGCCTTAATGTGAAACAGCAAAGCAGGAAATCTCCACATTTGATCAGCCACAACCAACAAACAACATATAACTTGATGAATTGACTGTTGATCTATTAAAGTCATGAATTTGAAAAAATGAATGGGTCAGCCTCAGACATCAAACTGTACATGTTGTGTCATTATATCCAGATGATGCTGACGTCTTTGTATTTCTTTTTGTCTCTTTAGGCTCTTTCATCCTCATCTACCTCAATGAGTTCAAGAGTGCAGTTGCAGCCTACACTTTCCAAGCCAACAGCGCCACCCAGGGGCGGAGCTGGATCGATGCAATCTGCAATGTCCAGGTTGGAGAGTCTGTTTATGTCTCATTTATTAATCTTTAGCACATGCAACTGTGAGATAATTGTATTTAAAATAAAACTAATCAACAACAGTTTACAGACTTACCGTGGTGTCATTTTACTGCAGAACCAGCTCCAGAGGCTTCGCACTGAGGAGGTCCTTCGACAGCAGAACAGTCTGAAGAGATGTAGGGGTGAAGAAGAGGAGGAGGAAGAAGATGAAAGCAGCAACTCCACCACAAGCTCCCCATGCCTGAGGCACAAAGACCAGCAGAACTCAAGGTATTACAGTGTTCAATTAGAAAACTTCAACAGATAAATCACCAATTTAAAGAAGGAAAATAGCTGACTTTAAATGTAACTTCATAAGTCATGATGGACGAATAAAACACACCCAAGGCTCCATTTATTCTGATTCTACTGATAAAACTTTGATCTGATGATTAATGAGCTAATGATACTGATAATGAATAATTCAACAATTTTGGGAGAATCATTTATTTCTTTTCTTACTGAGAAATAAACAGGATTGATACCTCTCTACTACTATCTTAGCTTAGCATAAAGACTGGAACCATCCAAAGGTGAAAAAAATCTACCAACTAGTACCTATAATGCTTCATAAATACCACCTAATATTAAGTTTAAAACAGCATGTATGTAGCACTTATCTTTTTGTAAAATTTGGAAGGACTCCAGCTAGGTATTTTCCCATTTCCAGTCTTTATGCTATGCTAATTTAACCACCAAAGGCAAATATCAGTCGTCATATCTAACTCTCTGCAAGAACGAAAATAAACACATACCTTTAAAATGTTGAATAAGTGTAGATGCAGTTGAGCAGATTTTACTCCATAGTTGCTTCCCTAAAAGCTCCAAGTTGTTTTTGTTGTTGTTTACCATCAAATTAACCAAACGTCTCCTTTCAGTCAATCAGATGGCTCCACTGAGACCCTGTCAGTAATGGACATCGATGAACCAGGTGAACACCAAGAGCTTCCTGCCCCCAACACGAACCTTAAGGAAACCACTAAGATGGACTCGGATGCTGACGTGGCCCCCCTATCTGAAAGGTCTGAGGTGCAAAGCTCTCAGTCCATAGACACTAACAGAGTCCACTCCAGTAATTACTCTGACCACGATCAGGAGGCGAGGCATGACAGCGAGGAGCTAGACCCCGAGTGTCGCTCTCGCTCCATGGACAGCGCCTACGGCACCCTCTCCCCTGAATCCCTCCTTAGAGAGCTTCAGCCAGAGCCAGGACACAGTGAAGGAGAGGAGACCGAGGAGGAGGAAGAGGAGGAGGGGGGTAAGCAGGAGGAGGAGGAGGAGGAAGGGGGTAGGGAGGGCCAGGAGGTGGTGCAGGAAGGAGGAGAAATGGAGGAGGTAGAAGAAGACCAGGAAGATGAAGAAGAGGAGGAGGAAGGGGATGCTGCCTCGCTGGGGTCCCAGCTCTCTGTAGTCCAGTCCTCCAAACCTCGCCGGCGACCTCATGTTCAGTCACGGGTCCATTGCCTCCAGAGGCCGTCCACTATGGCCTTATCCCGCTCTGAGGACAATCTCCTGCAGCGCTTCCACTGTAAAACCCCCATATCCCATGAACACTCGCTCAGCAAGGAGGACCAGGACCAATCACAGTGTAGTGACATGGACACATCATCGCTGGCACACAGTAAGAGCCTGTCAGAGCTGGGCCAAAACAGCATGGAGCTGCTTTCCAGTGACCTCGACCAGTCTGACGACTGCTTGAGCATGAGCATGCCAGCTGAGAAACTCTGTGCCAGCCTGAGGAGGGCGGAGGCCAGGTGTGGCCATAGAGCGGCTGCAAGACAATGTGAGGGTAACGAGTCCCGAAGCAACAGCTCAGACGGGGGAACGCCTCCTTCTGCCAGTGTAGACCGGAAAAACGAGTCAACGGCTGGTGGTGATTCAGGGGAAATGCCCAAAAAGAGGAAATCTCCAGCCCAGCAGCACAAAAAGCTGACACTGGCTCAGCTGTACAAGATTCGCACCACTCTCGTTCTCAACTCCACACTCACTGCATCGTAAGTTGTTACTTCTGAAACACAAGTTTATGGCTTTTCTATCTTAAAAGACATAGTTTGACATTTTTAGAATACATGTTTCAATTGTTGAGTTAGATGAAAAGATCAATACCACTTTCAACAAAGAGTGGTAAGAGGTTAGCTTAGCTTCAACAAAATCCATCCACTAGCACCCATAAAGATCAATAATTACATGTTATATTAATTTGTTTAATCCAAAACTCGAGGAAATAACTGCATCCAACCAAGAAATAGGCCAATAAATAACTTGTTGATTTTACACTTAAGCTTTTGTCAAAACAAACATACAAACATACAAAAGACGCTAATCAAAGTGCTTTAGAGGTACCAGTAGGTGCAATTTGACACATTTGAGCAGTGAAATGCTACCTGTTTGAGCCCATTTCCAGTCTTAGCGCTAAGCTAAGCTAAGCTAACTCATGGCTGGATGTAAGCTTCATATTTAGCATGAGAGGTATCAATCTTCTGGTCTAACACTTGGCAACAAAGCAATTCAGATGTATTTTTTTTCCTAAAAAATGTAAAGATGTTGCTGGAATTTTAAATTTTAAAGTTAAATTTTGTTCAAATTTTTTCACAATACAGATCAGTATTAACATTTTCTTTTCTTTTTTCCAGGGAGGTATAACCACTCTTCCAAACAGCTGACCAGTGGCATGCAGACATTATGAGGAACAACACTTGTTTTGCGTGGATGGACTGAATTTCTTGTGACACAAATGCACTCTCTCTCTTGCTGCCCTCTCCCTTCCTGTTGCTTTTTTGGACAGTGACTCTACGATTTTTACATTTGAACAATAACTTTTCTTTTTTCCTTTGCTGTTGCATTGGTTTCAAATTTTTCTCAAACAGAAAGGAGAGGCAGAGAGACATTAACTGCTTGCACTTTGCAACGGAAGTAGCATAACGGGGGCTGGGACCTTAAGGTGGACTGGGGAAGTGTGCAGGTAGTGGAGGCATTCAGACTGAGGTTCAACCTTTATCTGTACTGTACTCTGTACTGGAGAAGAGGTGGGGCTGCATCCTGCGCCATCTCTGTTAAAGAGAGGGACACCAAGTCTTGAAAATACTCTACACGTGGCAAAAAAAAAAAAAAAAAAAAAAAAAAACACAGCACCTAGGATGTCCTCCTAATATTTGTACTACTCCTGGTTTGGAAAAAAAATTGCACAGCTATCTTTGTTAAGTAGAAGAATCACTAAGGAGTGAAATTACATTTACATTCACGCAATAAGTGAGACTTTTCTGTTTGTGTCTTCTTGTGTGTATCAGGTGTGTGCGTGTGTATGAATGAATGAATGGGTGTGTTTTAGTGATCTTTGGTCCTTGATTTCTGACTGAACCAAAACTGATTCCCAACTCCTGTGAATACGCTGACACACCCAAAGATGGAAGATCTGAGAAGATAGGAAGTTCACCCAAAGACAAAGTGATCCAATACAAGCCAATCACAAAACAGCTACGTTACCATAGAGACAGACTTCCTTCTTTACTGTTAATCTTTTGGTTGAACTAATGCCATTTGGTATGTTGAACTAATGAGATGATGAGTTGGTTTCCTGTAAAACAATGACTGAATATGGGCGACTAAAGCTGTTTTGAGGAGTTTCCTGCATTCTCTCTCTCTCTCTCTCTCTCTCTCTCTCTCTCTCTCTCTCTCTCTCTCTATATATATATATA
>CM076651.1:5284789-5514512 GCA_038496675.1 Rachycentron canadum
GGGGTGGGGGTGGGGTGGGGTGGGGGGGGGGTTCTGCCGTGTGCACGTGTGTGCGTGTGTGTGAGTTGCTTATTTATGCAGACCTCTGGCTAATAAATAACTAGCACGTCTACAGCGCTGTGCTAAGCAAGGAATTCTTTTGTTGAGACAGATGCAAGTGGCAGCTTCCTTTGGGTTTCCTGTTGTTGTGATTGTATCACTACAAATGTTCTTTCCGTACACACCAGGAAAAGGAAATGGTTCGATTGTCCTGAGCTTTATGCCCGTGTACACCTAGGCATGAATGGAATACCTACGCCTGGAAAATTCTTGTGGTCGCACAGCCGACCTGCGTTTGACAATCAGGGGCCGACACAGAGAAACAGCTCTCAGTTACACACAGCAAACATCTGAAGATCTGCTCACTGGAGTAAACAAAGACTGAAGGCTTTATCTGATGAGCTCTATCAGCTCGTCAGGTGTTGTTTGTTTGGTTCCCACAGGAAAGATTAATCCCCAAGTCTAATGTGACTCAGGTTTTTGTAGGTGGGGATGGACTGTGATCTGTTTGTATCTTTGCTCATGCTGGAGGGGAACCTCTTTCCTCTGTGTAGTTTATATTTCAGTGGCTTTTTTTTTTTTTTTTTTTTTTTTTTTTTGTTGAAGCAACTGTTTTTCTGCAATGTGAGCTTCATCTAGCTTGGTCAGCCACGCGTGTGCCAGAGCAGACCTTGTTCCTCATCTTTCTCACATGAAAAAATACAAACCAAAATCACAAACCACACACCTACAGTGTTGTAAACAGACACTAGTAGAGTGCATTCAGAGTGTTCAGACCCCTTCAGTTTTTCACACTTTCATATGCTGCTGCTAAAATAAATGTTTTCCTCATCAATCTAAACTCCCATCATCCTAGGCAACTAATTCAAAGCTTCGTGTCTGGCGAAAACTGGGGAGCAAACAAGTCATTCTTGGTTTCATCAGGGAATCTTGTTGTGCACAGTCAGAGTGAAACCCTGGAGAGACTTGGTCTGACTGCACTGACTATGTCCGTACTACTGAGTTCATTTTAAAACGAACCATAAGATCACACCTGAAAACACTAACATACCTGACCATTCATGTAAACCAGGCATACATTAGTCTTTGTAAACAGTAAACAGATTGTCTACTCACAAAATACTACAATCATAGAACAACAGTGCACAACAGATGCTAGCAAAGACAGCAATGTCAGTTCCTTATCCATGTTGCCTTCACCAGGGGTAGCTGAGACTGATAAGACAGGGGAGGGACTGTGGGTGTCCATGCCACAGTTTCCATCGATCTTTGTTCACGCTCTTCTAGACTACAATGTCACCCCAGAGGCTCTAAACTAAAAAGGGGACCAGCAGCATTTCCAAAAGTCCCAAACTCTGGAGTAGTGTGAATGGCAGGCAAAAAGAAATTAGCAAAAGTGATGCATTTTAAATTAAAACATAGTATGAATGCAGCTTCTGCCATAAACCCGAAATCGTCGGAGTGATGCAGGAATGGACGTTTCTCTCATCTCTACCATAGACTGTATATAAAAATAGACATAGGTTCCAGGACTGTAAAGTGAAGCCAATGCTGAAGAGCCATAAACCTGCATTTTTGTTGTGACACAACAAGATGGCAACAGCCAAACTACAAACTTGAGGCTTCAGAATTGCAGATTGCAAACCAATGGGCGACATCATAGAGGGTTGCCACTTCAGCTCCACAGTACTGGAGCTCAGTCAGAGTGAAAATGAGGTTTATTGGTCATCTCTCTTAAAAAGGCCCTTCTGCCATGAGTGTTGTGTTTGGTCAGCCCACTCCAGAAAAAGCCCAGGTTGTTCCAATCTTCTTCCATGTAAGAATGATGGAAAACCCTCAATGTAACATATGTTTTTGTTGGATCTAGGGCCTCGACACAGTCTTGTCTCCAGATTGTTTTGCTTTGACATGCATTGAGACCTTATATTAGACAAGTGTGAGCCATTTCCACATCACGTCACGTCAATCAGCTGAATCGATCACATGGATTCAACCAAGGTGTAGAAACACCTTAAAGATGACGAGAGGCACCTGAGCTAGATTTCAAGTGGCCCCTGGGTATCTGAATACTTATATTTTCACTTTGTCATGAGGGAAGGAGTGTACACTGATGGTGGAAAAACAGCTTTTTGATTTTAGCAAACTGCTCCAACATCACACAATAGCAAAGAAACTCTGTACGAACTGTTCGTTGTAGCTGAAAATATTCCTTTATTTCTCTCACCCACGTAAACTGGCTGAGCCAAGTGTGCAATCAAGTCAAAGTGTTACATTATGTAACATATTAAAAGTTATATTTAGTTTTCAGTTTTCCATTTCAAATGTTTTTTTTTTTTTTTGCCCTGCAGCTAAATACAGAGAAGAATTCAAGCTCATCATTGACCGAATTGCTGTGGTGAAGTCCGAGAATGTAAGTAAACTATTCAAATATTTTTACCTTTTGTGGGAAAAGCTCTGCTCCCATGTTCTGTGTATTTATACTTCTGCACTGAAGAGTAACAACAACTGTTTTGCTATGAGCAGTTGATGTTTCAGTTAAACTAACATGATATAATAAGGAGTCACAGAATCAGTTCCCAGAGGGACGGCAGCTGCTGTTTTCATTTTCATGAAACTATTTTTATGAAAACTTTTCACATACTGACACCACCACTAAATGTTTCTGCAAAACTAGTTTAGTTTTCTTTCAATCTTTTATTAAATCTTTTTCAATCTTTTATGAAAGGAATAGATTGACATTTTTAGGAATATGCTTCCATTTGCTCTCTTGCTTTAGATCAGATTGATACCACACTCATCTGTCTATTACTGTAAATATAAAGCTGCAGAGCCAGGAGATGATTAGCGTAGCACAAAAAATGCAAAATAATAATCAGATCTGTCTATATTAACACATTTGATTTGTTTAAATGCACACAAATAGAAATATGAAACAACAAATAGGTCTTTTATGGGACATTTTGTGCTTTAATGTGGACACACGCAGGACATGACGCACGAGATCCTCATGCTATTATTGTGATCTTTGGGATGACTGCATTTCACTAAGAAATGAAAAACATGTCCTAACAAATGTAGGAAAGAGGAAGACAGCACCTTAAACAAGGATGTAAACAATGTAGGATATGAGATACTAAAAATCAACTTTGCAAATGGTTCATGAGAAAACTTAAAGGACACACACTGTGAAAAAAAGACTCCACTGGGCACCTTCCAGGCCATGTTCCCATTTGTTTGTAGTCTTTATGATAAATTAATTAATAAATTAATAAATTAAGCTAATCTATTTAGCTTTATGTATTTATCTCTCTACTCCTCAAATTTGTGGGTAGACAGCAGAAAAGCTTTTTTTTTCAACAACTTTTTTTTGTCAAATTATTTAGTCAATTGGAAATTAAGGCAAGATCTAGACTCAACTGCATAAAAAACATGGATACAGTTGATATAATCAAATTCACAAGATGCTAATAATAAAAGATTGGCTGGTTTACATTATGTAAAAATGTGTAATAACTAGAATTTTTTTAGTTTGTCATAAACTGATGCTAGAAATGAGTTCATGTGCAAAGAAACTAACCTGACTTGTGATCTAGTCCCTGAATAACTGGATTCAAATGGAATTATATATATTTACTGTTTCCATTCCTGGATAAATACATGAAAAAAGTTACAATAATGTCACAAGTTAGAAGTTTGCAAACACTTCAGACATGACTGTGACCGTCGTCCTGTGCTTTTTGACTGTTGCAGGGTGAGAAGTACCTTGTCCTAAAGAAGAAATATAGGCAGCTGCTGCACGAGCGTGACACCAAACATCAAGGTACAGAAGGAGACAGACAGAAACATTTGAGTCCAGCCAGAACAACGGCCACCGCACAATGGGATTCAACGGACGCCTCTATGACATCTCGTCCTCCACCTCCTCACCAGAAAGAGCAACAGGATGAGCCGATGTCATGTGCAGAGCTCGAGGGCACAGTGGAGGTGAATATAAAATCATCTTGTTTTACTATTCTGTTCTTTTCTCCGTGTAAAAAAGACAAACTAAACTGTGGGACATGCTGCGATGATTCAACACTAGATGCTGAATCTGCCTTGGCCCCAGGGCACCATGTTTGCTCTTCATGTGAGTGATGCGTTTATATCTGTACAAGACCGTCTTTGTTGGTGTATGTGTCAGCATTTAGTGATGGCCCTGTGGCCTGGACATTTACACAGAGCAACATTGTGGAGCAGAAAAAAGAAATAAAGCTCTCTTAGTGGAGCAAATCTAAGTTAGCCGCTCAGAGAAGAAAGGGAAGGTCAAAGGGCTTATGTCTTTACAGAAAGGGCGGATCTGTGTAAAACTAATACATAGAAGCACTTGACTGTTGTGAAAATAAACACGATGCGGCGGTTTAATGCACAGTAATCCTCTTGAAGTACTTTTACATATTGTTCCTGCAATGAAACATGAGCATTTAACAATAGATTTGAAAGATTAATGTGTTTTATGCAGGCGAATGTTAAACGTCCTCATATGTGATTTGCTCAAACAGGCTCTAGAGTAAACATTATCTGTCCACACCCAGATGGTGGAGGGAAGAATAGAGCAGGCAGAGTGACGTTAACCTCTGCCAGCACTTGACAAAGCTGGATCTTTGGCCCGTGAACGTTCAGATTATGTGTGTGCTCCCATAGGACAAGCAGACAGAAGCAGTCACCATGCAGCACACTCCTCTGCAGCCTCCCGTCATCCAAATCCAGGTACCCTTGGCGCAAAGCAACGGGGAGGATGAGCTGGACAAAGATTTGGGGTCAAAGGTGACAATTTGGCTGATTGGGAGGCAGAGCATAAATATGGGCTTGTACTCGCTGGTGTGCAGCAGCAATGCTGTCGCTTCCTGCTCACTGTCAGTTCTGCTTCCAGCCAAAAAACTTGATGCTGCTGCAGCTGCTTGTTGCTGTCTGAGGTGCAATATGTGGTTTGATTACAGAAAATTAATCTGGTATAATCAATTAAACTATTTTCAAACATAAAGTGTCAATAATTAACTGGTTCCATCTTCTTAAATGTGAATCATTTTTTATAATATTATGAAAGCCAAAACTTAAATATATTCAGTTTACTATTTAAAGGCATCACCTTGGGCTAATTGAGGAAATAATTTGTCAAAATTTCACAAATGTTAATTTGAGATATTAATTCATAGCATGCTGTTTGTCTGATTTAAGATTTTCAAAGCCTATTTTGTAGAATCATCATGTTAGCAGCATAAGCACTGAGGTGCTAAAGAGAAGCTCTGGCCTGCTAATTATATTCTCCAGACATATGGAAATATTCTTGTCCCAAAAAAAAAAAAAAAAAAAAAAAAAAAAAAAAAAATCAACAATTTAAATTTAGTTTTTAGTCTACTTCAGATGTGACTGATGAGTGGAACCAACTCGTCCAGAATTTGAAAACATTAAAATTTAGAACCATATCCTCATATCTGACATGTACAAATTGGGCAGAGAGGTTGAAATAGAGACCGTGAGAGAAATGGAAATATAGAAGAAACGTGCAGCTTCTGCCACTATAACTTACTGAAGAGAAAGAAAGAAGACGCCGACTAAACAGTGACACTTCTTGATCAGATAATGTTACACACAGTCTCAAAACATAGAC
Source organism: Rachycentron canadum (assembly GCA_038496675.1). Classification (NCBI taxonomy): domain Eukaryota; kingdom Metazoa; phylum Chordata; class Actinopteri; order Carangiformes; family Rachycentridae; genus Rachycentron; species Rachycentron canadum. The sequence goes on from CM076651.1 coordinate 5,290,476, forward strand.
TAGGTGTTAAAATACTACATGTAGACTACATATAAAGACATATAGACTTACACAATGTTCATGTTTTGAAACGTGGGCCTCAGATCACAGACCGTGTGGTTAATGTGAGCGCATGAAGCTTTGCAGCATCTGTTTGTCTAATTCCTCCTAAACACTTTGATCTAGTCAAATATAAGCTCAGTGCTGTTTAGAGGTGTCCTGATATGACGGTATTAATCGTGATATTTAAAAACTAAATATTGATATCGTGTTCATAATACACGTGATAATATAGTGATGGCAGATGTTAGACCTTGTGGCTCTTTTGTTCAGTTCATTTTATTGCCTTTTTAGTATCTTTTTAGTTTCTATTGTGCGTAATTGTTCTTTTGTATTTTAAGTTTAATTCCTTTGCCCAAAAAAAATGGTCAAAATACACTATAAACAAAGTTAAAGATGAATTTGACAGCATTTTTTTCTCTAGATCTCACAATAATATCTGACTCTCTTATTAAGTTTACTTGGTCAGATGGACAATTCAACTTGTAGGTGAATGTGGTTTCGTGATTTTAGTTCAGTTTACATAATATATATAAAATATAAATAAAACTTCAACTTTACCAGCTGCAGCATTACCGTGATTTACACATTAAAGCATAAATTGTTAGAACCCAGTAATATAATACAACTGGAGCTGAAGCGTTCAATTTATTAATCAATCGTTTTACAAGAAAAACAAATTAGATTGAAGTCCTAAATTTTAAAAGCACATTATTCTGAAATGGTCCATACTTGACTTTATGTAATGTTTTAAATTTTGGACTTACTTGCCACATTTACTTAAGTACCCAAATATTTCTGCCACCACTGTTGGAGAAAACACTGACTTCCTGTTCACTGCTTCCAGTCCAGTGGTTCCTCTGTTACCCACTAGGTGGTGCTAAGTAAATTACCTGGATTTGTAACCTACAGTATGTGGAATTGGAGTTGGGGGGGCAGGGGGGTGGGGACAAGGAGGGGCAGAATCTGCATTTAAATTAAGCTCCGTTATTATGTTAAGCAGCAACATGTTGGAACTCATTAGAAAGATAATAATCATTTGTGCCCATTAAAGAGACTGGGATTCATCCCAGAGAAAGATATGCAGCTTCCCCTGATGACCTGAGCAACAGACAGATGAAATATGTTGCAGTGTGTTAATGTAGCACTGCAATGGGATTAAGTGTGTTTACTTAAGGTATTAGTCACACCAGTGAACTTTGTATTAAGGACACCTAGTGTTGACAGTTTGCTTCATATCACAGAAGCTACCTGTCTTTTTGTTACATTATTAATCAGAAGACCTGAGGCTGCAAACTGTTTGAGTTAGTCTCCCAAAGCTCGACTGGAAACATCATTAATAATATCATTGATGCTTCCAAACAAAGGATCATCCTCTGGGGAAGATGCATCCTGGGTCCTTTAAATTTGAGTATATATCAAGAGGAGTGTGTTATCCTTGACTGGTATCTGAGCTTGTCGATATAGATCTGCAGATATTAACTAAAAATCAGTTGCAATGCATGAATGCCAAAGCTCAAATTAGAAAATAGACCTAAAGTGAACATTAAATTTATTTTTGGACCAAAACTGTTTTGCTCAATAGAAATCTAGGGATAGAAGTTTCAGTTCTTTTAAAACCATATTTAGGGATATTTTAGACACACAATGGAAGAATAGAAAACAGGTTTGAAAAGTTTCATCTGATGTTTTGACTTTTTTTTCTAGCTGGAAAAAACCTGTTACTAGTAGAATCCAGTGTAACTGAATTTACGATGATTACAGCTGCTGTTAAAGGCAAAATAACTCGTTTTTAACACTCGACTTTAAGCCTTTGAAAGATAGAGATTCATGTAGTTATTATTTTAAGAGTTCAATAGGAAAACATTTAGCAGTTTAGCTCTAGGAATTACACATGCTTGTAGTGACATTCATGGTCCCCACAGGATGATCTCATGACTTTTTCATCAAAAAGTTGTTTATCCAGTGAAATATTTCCACATCTGTCAGGTGGTCTCACATCACATACTGGATGAATTCAATGCAAGGTCCCAGAGGATGAATCCTAATGACGAATCCTGATGGGAAAACTACTAGTTCCAGTTTATCAATTTTTTTTTTCATGAGGGTTTGGGAATGTTGGTCAAACGAAACAAGACATTTGAAAAAGTCACTTTGTGCTCAGGGGAGAAAAAAATCAAATTTTCACTTTTTGAGAGAATAATTAGACATTAATAATGAAAATAGTAGTTGCAGTACTAAAAGCTGATTAAAATAACTATGAAACAACACATGAGGAGCTGAGTGTGTATTTTCTGGAATTCCTGTACCCCGGCTCACTCTTTCCCTTCATGCCCAACATCGTTTTTCTCTGCCTGTTATTATTGGTCTCCACCAAAAGTGCGGAGAAGGCTGGAGAAATACAATCCCTCCACTTTTCATGTTCGGCACACTGACATGTGGCAGTTTGTGCAAGAGACATGAAAGGGCAGAGTGTTTGAACATCATGTCTCTGTGTGATCTGAGAACAATTTGCAATCAGAAAGAAAGAAGCAAACTGTCATGAATCACCCAAAGTGACACTTTTACACACTGTGTTCATGATGTTTGGAGTTTTTCCTCTTGACCCCATCAGGCAGAAAATGGTGAGGAAAGCACATGGCATGACTGTAGGCATGTTGTTTTTTGGTTAATTGTTAATTGGATTGTTATTCATTACCCCTTATGTGTGAAAGTGTCACCTCTGCCTTGCTGGCTCATTACCTCTCTATCTGTCTGGCACCCTTTGGTCACATCTTGTCGGCTGGAAAACATCACAGCAGTGTGACCCACTGTGTGAGTGTGTGTACCCTGTGATGTTGAATCATGCTGAGCGAGCATTATGACTGATACAGTGTAGTTAACGCCTGTCACAGTCACAGTTTGCCATTTTTTCACTCCTGATTCAGTCAGACAGACAGTCAGTCTCTTGTTTTGTGGCTTTCAGTCGGAGTCGGAGCAGGAAGAGGAGTGTACGAGCAGCATGGGCTCTGCCGCTGTCGCTGTAAGTCCCTTTTCCCTGTCTTTTCCTGTGGTTTTAGTGAAGCTACAGTAAAAACTGTTGGGTGTCTGTGCAGCGTCATTATGGGCATCTCCCACACTGTGTCAGTTGGCTGTGACTCAGTGGTTTATATGAAATGGATTAGAGGTTTGTAGCTTTAGCACTATCAGAAGAGCCCACAACAGGATGTGGATGATGGGCTGTGTGTGTGTGTGTGTGTGTGTGTGTGTGTAACCCCACCTCCTCCCTTTCTCTGAACTAGCTGGATCCTATAGAAAAGGAGTGGATCTACTCTGCTGCTGGTGCTCGAGTCCCTGACCTGTCTCAGCTGCTCAGACAGGACCCCTTGCTGGCGAACAAAAAGGTAGCGCTGCCCTCTGCCCTGTCTCTTAAAGGAAAAATCTGCTTTTTTTAAAAATTCATTTTCATATTTTTGAGTAGGTGCAGGTACAGGTGATAACTTTTGGGAATATGTTGCTACGACAAAGAACGAACAGGCAAGAAATACAAAGTTTGGAACAAACAGAAAACTTAAAAGAAAAAATAAAATCAAGATGAACTTTAAGCTTGTAGCAATCTCCTTCCTGAGACAGTATATTTTTAATGAATATTCATGCAAACACAATGTATAGTTAACCTACTTTTGAAAATCCCTGAAAGGATACAGTATCTTTAATAAAAGACTTTTTAACCTCTCTATTACAGCATTAGTTCTTTGTTGCTGTGCAGGTCTGTTGCACAGTAAAGGTCTTCTTTGGCCTGGATGCAGAAATAATCCCTGGTTTTCATTAATCATTCATCACGTCCACTCAAGCATCAGTCACACACAACGGTAAAATACAAAGAACAGCACCAGGACTCTGTGTTGACATTTCTCAGCGTGTGAAAATAGTGTTGCATATGTCTTCAATCTAATTTTCCTAATCGTCACTGTTCCTCAGATGTGTTGGAAAAGTAAACAGACTTAAAAAGTACCTACTTAAGTTCCTCTGGGTCCACAGTCCCTGGAACAGAGAGCTAAACCTGATCTGATCGTCTCAGTGCTCAGTCTCTTGACTTTGTTATGGAAATGCCACATGTGCTCCCAGATTTAAGGGATCACTTTGTTGGGTACAGGGTTATCAAAGCTGACAGAACCAGTCATCAAAACCACTCCAATGAGACAGGAGTTGATATAAGCTGTCCGTGGAAGACATTGCAAACACCCCGCTAGTTCTGAGCCAGAAATATGGTATTCCTGTTTGACCTACCGCCCTCTAGTAGGCACTGCAGCTTGTTCAGAACTTGGACCACAAGACTTACGAAGAGTTTTGCACTTATAATCAACACAATCATGCAAAATGAAAAACAGTACTTGTGCAACTTTCGTCATCCCTGTGCGACAATAACTCAGACACTATATTTACCTATTTCTTAGGTTTGTGTTCATGCGTCTTTTTTGTTTTTAACCGACGCACCAACCAGAAACAGCACAGCTAATTTTATTTTTACCTGTTTTAAATAAAAACTGCTTTATGCGATTGGAATCATAATTAATCTGGATTTGTTTTTTGTCTTTTCTGGGGGGCTCAAACCAGGACTTCACCTCAGTGAGTATTTGACAATGGCACTGACTGTATGTAACTAACTGTATGTGGTTATTAAGAACTCACTGGGTTTTGTTTTTTTTTTTATCTTCTCACTCTAACGCTCCTGGCTGTGACCATGACTGTCCTCTCAGGGGGTGAGTTTCATCATCCATACCTCTATCAGGACCTCATGTGTAATAACACTTTTATTGATTATCAGACTGAAAGTTGATCGACCACTTTAGTGGACGTTGGCTCAATTGCAACAAACAGTATCGACGCTCACGGATTCTTGATTTATCGGCCGAGTTGTTGTTCTCAGACCAGCGTTTTGCTTGTATAACTTTCACAAGCTCATTCTGCTGAGATTTTCCCTTTAATAGTATTCTGAGAACCCTGTGTTAAAACATCCAGATCATGCATTTCAAAGGTCCACTATCAAAAGGATTATGAAAGATAGCTTTTTAGCTCCTGTGCCCCCCTGACAACCCAAATCCTTTTATTTGTCTCCCTGTGCGCTTAAGAGATTTGAGCTCATGTTTGTTGTCCCTCCCCTGTGTCACAGTTCTCACACTGTCCTGTGGCCATGGCAGACCACCTTCTAAGAGTAGCCCTAAGCCTCTGCCATCCCCACCCGGACAAGATAGCACAGCCGCCATTGAAGTGTAGGGAGATTGAGGAGGGAGAAGGAGGGAGGGCGGATTAAGGAGACTCTTAATGCCCCACAAAGACTTCACCCACTTAAAGATAATCTGAAAGTAATAGAGCAGGCTGGGATTAATTGTAGAACAATGCTGGTTGTGTCCCTGGGAAGGTGCTAAGTCCCCCTCAGGCTTCTTTGATGTTCCCCTTTAGCCCTCAGCCTTCCCATGTTCAGCAGAGGTGGATGCCTTTCCACAGATAACGTTCGGAGATACCCGCAATCAAAAAAAAGTCACAAGACTCATGAGCACCAAAGGCTCAAAAAAAAAAAAAAAACAAGACTCATCATATTTGATCTGCATTTTGTCATGTCCCAACTTTGCTTGACAGAAGTTCAGCTAAGTGAACCGAGTACCAGGCTATAAGTCACATGTTTGACCAGGACTGAAGGGATTACTCTTCATCCTGGGAGGACTTAAGTGTTTCCTGTTCTGATCAAATGTTTGTTGGGATCAGGTGGTTTTATATATATGATCTTCAAACAGTGGTGGCTTAAAAAGTGAAGAAGTCAGGACACCTACTGTATATTTCAGCAAAAGTAAACCGTTTTTTTTTCTCTTCCTGCTCTCCTCTCCTCGTGATGTGTGACGTGTTCCCCTTGTGACGGACTTCCTCTGCCACACAGTTTGTAAGTACATCATTAGTCCATCACTCCTCTCTTGTCCTGTTAATGTGAGCCCTCTTTAGCCGCCGCTTCCCTCACACGGTGGGGACACAGCCGTCCCCCTGAGTGATCAGACAGGTGGGGGGTCACCTTGGTGGGTAGAAACAGAAATGAGAGGAGGCGCAGGAAGGGAAGACGCCGCATCCTGTTCAGCCTCGTCCATCACTCCTGCCCACGGGGAAGCCCACCGGGCTGCCCGTCAAACAGCCCTCTGGCCAATCTGTCTTCAGATGTGACAGAGGACAGACAAAAGAGATGGAGATACTGCAGCCAGACAACATCCATCACAATCTGTCTCCCAGACGCCTGACATGAAGAGATGTAGCTGCCTCAGTCCCCTCAGTGGGTACAAGCAGACATTTTTCCATTGCCAGCTGTTGGACAGGCTTGTTGTATGACGTCTAGCATGATTAGCGTCATAGCTTCCAAACACAAATTAACTTCAAGTCCTTCTCAAGTGGTGTGATACTCCCAGTTTGTTCCTCCCTTGTATCTTCACTACAGCACTGGTTTCTCTGAAACATAAATACCTAGTCATGTTGTCACAGCTGTTCTGAAGGTTTTTCTAATCCTCAAAGAAAATATTCCATCTAAAACTATTTTGACCTGAAGTTGTCACTGAAGTTCCTACCCAGGCATTCAGTAAATGAATATCTCCTTGCTCTTATTTAGTATGGAAATCTATAATAAAAGAGAGGAATGTTGATATAAATAAATATAACACATATATATGTTCAGGTTCAGCAACAATAATGATAATACTGACTAATAACACCTTTAAAAACAGAGTTTGCAAAGTGCTTTTTGACATAATCAGAGCAGGATATAAATGAGGAGGATTTACAGAAGGAAGGCAATATATGACAAAATGCTGAGATGATTTAAAGACAATACAAATATAAATAATTATGAAAAATTTAAAAGTAAAAAAAAAAAAAAAAAAGCCAATATTACATAAAAGCAAGTCTATAAATATGAGTTTTAGGAACTCCTCAGGCAGTTCTTTACAGAGTCAAGGGCCCTGATGGCAAAAGCAAAGCAAAATGCATCATGTCTGTCTTTTGAAAATACGCTTACATATCTGGAAATGTAGCAAATGGTTAGAAAGTTAGAAGAGTCTTTGAGGATTATGGAGACGCCTTCAGGAAAGTGTCATGTTCTGTGTATAGACCGCCAGCTTTTTTCAAGGAAAGGAAGCTAATCACTGTGTCCCAACAGAAATTTTCAGGAAGTATCTGTCAAATGTATATAAAAGCAGTCACATGGTAAATGTGTCACTCAGCAGGCGTAGTCTCAGTCTCAGCTCCGTCATCAAGCAGCTTGTGCTGTTGGAGCTGATTGTTTTTCACACTAACAACACTGCCCTGGTGTCCAAGCTGAAGTCTGAAGGTGATTACACAGTCAACAAACATCATTTTTATATGTTTTTTTAAAGTATTCATGCATCATTAGGTGGACAACAAAAATAGGAGGGGGAAGAAAGAGGTGGCGAATGATAGCCAACAAATCTAATTTCCATTAACCCCCTAACTGTCCCACAAACGTACAAAGTTAAACTTTGTAACAAATCAGTTTTGAGACATAAACATGTCAGCAGCAGGGTAATGTGGTAACTAGGTGAGGTAGAGGTGGTTTTAATAACTTTATATTACCGTTTTATAGGATTTTATAAAGTAATAAATGTTTATATGTAAAAGCTTAAAGTAGCTACAGCTGTCAGAGACATGAAGCAAAGTGAAATATCCAATATTTCCCAATGAACTGTGGTAAAGGAGCAGAAAAAGGATTTAAGTGAAGAAGTACCTTAAAAATTGTACTCATGAAGCCTACAGCACTTAAACGTTACATTTCACCACTGAATGTCCATGGAAATGAAGGAAAGTGGCTTTTTACAAAGAAATCATTGAGAAATTTTAATATAACTGATATATATATAATATATATATATATATATTATATATATTTCTATATAACTGTGTTAAGTTCCATGTTATTGCAGGATAAAGCCTCCATCTCCACAACCAAGATAAGTAGTTTCCATCCTGTCCAGTTGCTTTTTAAAGGGGGTTTTCCCCCTTCCCTTCACTCAGCTGTTAACAGAAATAAAAACTGCGGTTATATGGTTTTCATCCATCCAACTCTAACATGTAGTTGTGAAATGGAGACCATTTGGTTTGCTGTGTAAAGAGTAAGCCTCAGAAGGGATGGATGTGGTTTCTCAGCCAACATCTGCACCCACGCTCAGCTTTCACCTGTTGATAACCCATAATTACGCAGCTTAAAGTGTGTAGGAAAAACAGAGATCACAGTTCTGCTCAGACAGGTGGATGTGGTTTGCATGTGGTCAGGTTTTCTGCTTCATGCACGTGTCTATTATTTCAACATCTGCACACACTCGGAGTATCTTAGCATGCAAACGTGTGGGTGTATCTCTGAGAGGGAAGGGAGGGGGTTTTGTTTCCCTCCTTGACGTGTGCTGACAGTAGTGTGATGATGTCTGGGTGGGTCTCCCCTCTGCGGGTCACACTAACATCATCAATCTTCCCCCTGGTGACAGGCGGCCAGGCCCCCCGACTGTGGGCACAGTGCTGTGTTGTTTTGTAATTAGGCTTCGTTAGATGGCAGGAAACCTTCTCTCCATCCCTCTCTCTCACTCTCTCTCACCATCCCTCCATCCGTCCACTCCCCTCTGTGCGCAGCTGGCCCTCTGCCCCCTTACAGCCAATGAGACGCTGCCCTGCTCAGCTTAGACAACTTGTAATGATGCTACAGCAATTACCACTAATAACAGTACACAACACTGTAGTGAATACTTTATGAATAACCCTCTCTTTGTTCCACACAGACAGCTCTGCACTGGGCTGCCAAACATGGCAACCAGGACATGGCAACTCTGGTGGTTAATGCCGGTGCTGATGTCAACACCAAATCAGTGAGTACTTTTATTTTGAAGGGGCACTCCAGCTGTGTAGCTATAGGAGCTGTCCTGTCAGTACAAATCTTTGATAACCTGGAACCGAAATTTGCATTTAAATTAATTTGTAGGGAAAAAAATGAACAAGGATAAGTTAAAATGTTAACAATGCACATATTTAGTTTCTTGCTGACAGATGATAAGATTGGTGCCGCTCCAGCTGTTTAGTGTTGTACATCAATAAATTAGAGGGACTAGAGGGCAAAACAGATTAAGATATAAATTGTACAAATTGGAGCAGCACAGATCAAAGATATCCTGACATTTAGTGCCCAATATCTTGCTATTACATTAGCATCTTTAATAGTGAGCTGGAAACTTGAAATTACATCCAGGCTCTTCCTCTACCTTAACTGCAAACTCACTTCAATATCTTTCTGGACAAAAAAATATGGGGTCAATGTTCACACATACACAGCAAAACTAATCGCTCTAGCAAAAAGGAGGAAAATGGGAGGCACTGGGGGAGACACTGTTAAAACTATGCCTCTTGCTGTGTTTGAATGCAGCTGAATTCACAATATAGGTGTTTTCATTTGCATATTTTTCCACATCTCTTACCATATAACAGCACATGGGTACTCAGTAGCCATTACTGCTAGGGTTAGGACAATATACAATTTTACCACGTATCACAAAAAAAAATTAGGTTGATCACAATAATCGTTCACTAGTGACTCGAAAATGTTGTCTAGTTCGCCAACCAAGGACCAACTTTTGGCAATTCTTATTCTATCTGCCACAAGGCTGTAGGACTGTTTGATGTCCAAAGTAGTTCAGTTTGGCTCTGTCCCACAATGCCAGTTCAACCAGGATAATTCCTGAAAGTGAAAAATACAGAAAATATTATGTGAGAACCAACAGACTACACTATTGCTAGTTTTACTCAGTTTCCTTAATTTATACACTGGGGACATTATGATTTCAATATTCTTACCAAACGTAGGTAAAGTGATTTCAGTACGTTTTAAAGCCAAGCATATTTTCATGAATATCATGATAACATTGTGGATTGCAATTACTTTGGCTCAGGATAATCGTGACCTGAATTTTTCATATCGTCCCATGCTTAATTATTGCATGTGCTTGTGGTTCAGACTACTTCCCTCCTCCAAACTTAGACTATATTTTGATGTCAGCTTCACACCTGCAAAACTAAATAACTATCTTGCACAGCTGTGACACTTGCACCCTGGCAAATGTGTCCACAGACACCTCAGTGGTAGATGGTGTTACAGTAGTTGTGAACATGACCAAGTTTTAACACCACACACGTATACTAAGATAATACACCACTAGCCACACTGTAGTGCAGGTGTGCTGTGAGATCAGCTCTACTGACATTTAAAATGAGTCATGGCGGAGAAGGTTCAAAGCAGTAAATGGTTTTGAGACACAGCCGATAAGCATCTGTTCCCAGCTCTAAATGTGCTGCTGTATTTATGTCTGTAGACCAACTCAGAACTAGATTGTATAAGTGGCTGCTGAGGAACAGACGAACCACTTCTGAACATTTCCCGTTGATACCGAAACCACAACGGAGCCGGACCACAGCCATAAACCTTCAGGAATGAATTCCTCTGTGTGGGCAAAATTAGTTGTTCATTATTAGCTATTAACATGTTTAAATTCGTTGGAACTTATCTGCCTACATGCACCTAGTTTGCACCACAGTCGACCCTGAACACATCATCAGGGTTGGTTCATTTTAGAAAGCTCCTTCCAAGGCCAAACTGTTTTCACATATTGACTCATGATGATGAGTAAACTGAACTTCATGTGTAAAACTCCTGGAGTGCCACTGTAAGTCTATGTTGTGTTGCATCTTTCTTTTTTGTGACACACTCACTTATTTCCTTCATGGTCTTCTTCTCTCTTGCAGCATGTGAGTACCCAGGCTTATGTCAGACAGAGGTGGGTCTATACAGTAAGTGGTTTGATTGGGCTGGATAACAGGACAACATGGCCGCCGGTTCCTTCTGTTGTGCCCCACAGTGATGTAATGCTCCCTAAATGATCTCTGTGAAGATCCAGCTGTGCAAATGTATTACAGCAGCACGTGTTGTCGGGCTGGGGGAGTGCTCCGCTAATAAATCATGTCATGTCACGTTAATTGTTTCCCAAAACAGTGCGTCTATGTGCCAGCATGCACAACTCTAACACTATGCAATTTTCAGTGAATTACCAAGCAATTATGTTTTTATCATTATCTGGTGTTTCCATAACCTTTGCTAATTTGTATACTTTTTTTTCCATGTGAATTTGCTGCATTTGGGCCTGGGAAACTCTAGGGGGTAGGTAAACTATCTCAGTTCAACACAACACAAAGTACAATTGTCAATCTTAAACTTCTAAGTCCTCAATGTGTATAAAGTGAGTGTTGAAGGTGTGTTTGCATCACCAGTGTCCCTGAGAAGTACTTCAGGAGACATATTTTTTACTTTTCTTAATGCACATGTTTTACTCTTGTTTTTGTTCCTCAGGGATACACACCATTACACATTGCAGCGTTACACGGACATCGACATATTCTTGACCTGCTCATAGGGACATACGGTAAAAACAGCTTTCATTAAAACTGCTGGTTACAGAGATAGCGCCTCCATTTACCGTAAGAGTCAGTGAGATACATGATTTTACTTTACAAATCCCTTCAGTCAGTTAATGTGGTTATTTGTTTTTTTTTTTCCTTAAACCTTTTGGTGTTAGGCGACAGAGGTAGTTTACCTGTTGCCCTCCATGACTAGTCTCAGTTGTCAGATTTATTTTTATTCCTATCAGGTGCTAAAGAAAACTTAAGGGACTACAGCGGCCATCTTGCCTGCCATTATCTTAACATCAAAGAACCTGAAGGTCCAGAGGAAGAGTGCGAGTTGCGTGAGTAACTTTTTGCTGCTGAAATCTAATGAATTACTCAAGTGTTTTTTCACCTCATCTTTTATAATCTTTTTTTCCCTCTTTAAATCTCTGTGTTCAGACACGAAACCTTTGTATTTTATATGCACCATTAAAGCACAATGTAGAAATAGGGTTTACTCACTTAGTGAAATAACAGAAAGGATAGCTTTTGTATGTCTATCTTAGCTTAGCTTAGCATAAAGACTGCATACAGGGGTAAACAGCATCCCTGTCCAAAGGTAAGAGAATCCACCCACCGGTTCTTCTTAATGACAGTTTTAACACATGGTATCTCTTTAATCTGTACAAAAACCAAAATGTGAAAATAACACGTTTCAGTGACATCACTGGAAAATTCAGAAGGTCTTTCTTCCCAGCCACAAAAAAAGTCCAGCCACTAACACCCCCCAAAAAACTACAACTTGTTTTTACATTTCGGTTTTAGGGCAATAAATAAACAAATAAATAATTAGTGATCTTTAGAGGTCCTGGCAGGCGGCATTTTTATTTTTTTACCTTTGGACAAAGCCAGGTGAGCGCTTTGCCCCTGCTCCCAGCAAAGTCTTATGCTTAACTGAAATAATCTAATCTAACAATTTTATGGCTGTAGATTAATGTACATGTAACAAAAAAAATGACCTTCACTGCTTTGTTCTTTGGAGAAAATAAAATACAGCTCTCAGTATTTCAGTTGAGCCTCATGAATATAAAAACCCTATAAACTCACTATGAACTGACCTGCAGATCCAAGATAACTGAGATGACATTAACGTGGGAATCGTGTTTTCCCATAAATCAATCAACATGTGTTTCTTATGCTGCCAGAGTTTCAAGTCACTCAGGTCAGGGAGCGCAACAAGAACAGGAAGTTGGTATCGTTGTTCCACTCCAAGAAGAGGTGGGGCTCGGCCGAGGAACTGGCTCCAATAGAGGAGGAGAGGACAGCATCACATCAGCTCGTCCTTCCTCCGTTCAGACCCAGAAAATTCTCCCGCTGAGGACAAACAGACACCAGGGACGATTTCTGACTCTAATATTGACACATAACGTAACCCCTCCCCCGCGTATACCATGGAAGTATTAATACTTTATGTGTATATTTAATATGTACACACAGACACACACCGACACTCATTCCACTCATATCTATGCTCATAGACACAACCACACACGCTTAGTGATGCACCTCAAAGCTCCTCCACATACTCAACACAGATGCTTTAACTTTGAAAAAAAGAAGTGCTGCAGGTGATGTTATATTTTTATGTGTACTGTTGATATGTATGCTTAAAGTAGAAGCCTTCAAATTTTAATTAATTAATGTTACTTTTGCCTTATGACTTCAAATGAGCTCAGGCCACATGGATTCTTCAAGCTCGCCTTTGCCTTTGTTTGTGTAAAAGTTAGCAGAGTCCATATCGTCTCCATTCAGGTTTATTTTCCAGTGAGGAGCTTAAGAGAAAGGTGGTGTTATTCTGTATTTTTGTTATTAGCTCTTGGACATCTTTTTAAAAAAGCTAAATAATTTCCTCAAACAGCTGGACACTGTAGTTTTTAAATCAAACGTTACTGAAGCTGGAGTAAATTGGGTTTCTTTTGTTTTGTTTTTTGTTGGCCCCTATTTTTGCCAGAGATTTGGTGTAGTGAGATAAATAAACCAAAGAGTCCATCTTCATCATAATGAATCATGTCTCCTATGCAAAAACAAAGGAGCTCCAACACACAATGGAATAAAAGACATCAGTATGCTTGTTAATAGGATGGATTTCTTTTAATATATAGAACAGCGGCAGATTTATAGTTTGAAGGGTCATACTGGTGGTTTTGTGTGTTATGGCCAGTTAAAAAACATTTTCCAGAGCCTCCCACTTGTTGCAGTGGCTCTAGATTCTGCAGAGCCACTGATTTATATTTAAATCAGTCTGCAGAGACAGTTAAGTGATCCATTTTGTTTAAAATGTCAACTGTGTATTTGATTAATTATTTTGCACAATCAAAATTACACTAAGGGCCAAGCAAGTTAAATTTGGCCTCTTTTGAAAAGTCTTGCTTGCTGATACATTCAAAGGCTAACGGAAATCTCCGACATCTGAGACCGACACTCGAGATTCAGCTTAACTTTACAAAAAAAAAAATTTTGTGTTTGTTTATCTGTTTATCTATGTTTTGCTTATCTTTTTGTTTATCTTTATCTTCTGTTTATCTTTAAACTAAAGCTGCATGAAAAAGGTTATTTTTATTTTGGTTACCATCTCAAACATTACCAGAAGGCCAGATCATGTTACGGTTTTGGTTAACCATGTACTGACGCATTCCTGCCTGCCATATCGCCTTTAGTTATCGTCAGATCGTGACTCGTTTCATTCAAGACTATTTGCTGATTTTCACTAACTTAAGCTTTTAACTGATGATACTGAGTTATAAATTCCTTTGAAAACTGATTGTATTTTATTTTATCCACTAAACCCAGTGTATCTTAGTTTTATTTTATCCTTTATATTTGGGCTGTTACAGTGTGAATCAAGTGTCTTCCAGTTTAATCTGCTATTAGATTTAAAGTGCTTTTGTATTGCTCATTATTTTCATTTGCTGTTGATAATGCTAATTATGTAATCTAATCTAAAAGGACCAGACTCCATTATGTCTTTTGCACAATATTTATACAATGAAGATATTTTGGTAATAAACTGTATTTTATATCTAACTGTCCTCCTGTATTTTCTGTTTCCTGCAATTGTTCACTTTAAAAACAGTAACTATCTTGATCAAACTCCCATTGGTCTGAGATTCAGCTGCTCACACCCCAGCTTCTCCTTATACCAAACAGAGAAGAACAACTTGTGTTACTGCTTTTTTTTTCTTCTCCTCTTTCTATAGAATAACCAGAGTTTTTAAAGCTGCCTTTGATCTTTCTTTAACTACCTGACTTTGTAGGCTACAGATGGAGTAAATATGGGCCCTGCTAACTCTCCATACGGCTTTAGACCCTAATTCCTGATTAGCTGAAAAGGGCAGCACTTGCTTTTGGGTCTTGGATATCACACAACACAGAGGGGAACAGAGGCAAGTGTTTTTGTGCTTCATTTTTGAAGCGGGGATGTTGGGGGGGATAAGAGGGAGTTTCTGTAATAGATACTTATCTTACTGCCCTCAAGCCCCTCAAACAAAGTCCCCCTCTGAAGAGATTATAACCCAGGGAGGGCACATTAACTCTAATCCGATGCTTTGAGGCCTTGCACCCCCATACCACCCTCTGCCCCACTTATTTCAACCCTTCTGTTGTTGGGGGGCTACCTTGTATCTAGTGCATGTATGAGTAGCGCCTGTGGCTACCCACGAGGGTTGTGTGTGTGTGTGTGCACTCATGTATGTGTGTGTGTTTGTGTGAGTCAGGGTGGGTGGAGCGACTGTTTCAATAGCACGCTGACTCTAATGAAAAGCATTGAGGGGTGCATACTGCTGTGTAACTGATTCCTCTCTCTGAAGAGATTAGGCGCTACATTGTTGGTTCGGTTGCTCATTTCCATGAGAGCACAGCCTCCCACCAGCGGCTGCTTGGCTTTGTTATTTTGAGTTGGAAAACACAGAGCCCAATGTCCCTGGCTTCCTTGTTACCATTGTTTCACAAATAGGCCAAAATGTAGATGTCACGTCACAGATGCCCAATAACCTCATTAGCTGCTCTCTGTGAGGCTATAGAGAGAAAATAATAGATGCATGAACTTCAGTTTGTTCAGTTTCTGCATTAAACTAAGATAATGACACTGTTAAAACTTTTCCCTAATTGAAATACATTAGAATAAATTACAAGACTTTTCATTTAAACTTTTTCACTTTTTGATATTTTTCACTATTACACTCAGAATTAACTGAGTTAGGGAAGAGAAAATGGCATCTCTGCCTTTATCATACTCTACTATACACAAGTGCAGGATGATCTTGCAGCTGGGGAAACAGGCTGCAGTGAGCTGACAATGGTAATGCTGTGAAAAAGCAACACCTAAAGTGCTCATATATAGTAGTCAAACTTTTAATAAGCAGAAATATGTGCCCATTAATGAACTAATATAATACATAAGATAGATGTCCATATAGCTGGATACAACTACACTATAGTGTGTTCGAAACCATTTATGAAATGCTTAGAAATCCCCAGTAAGGGGACTTAAAGTGAAGTGGTACTGGAAGAAGCTAAATTGCATTCAAAAGATGAATAAAGCTGCTTCTCTTTGCCACAACTACACAGAAATAAGAGCAACATCTCACTCAGGGAAAAACAACATACCTTAAACTCCCTGCAACTGTGATGGAGAAAGAGATAAGTGAGCAATGAAGTAATGATGCCAATAAGGTTCAAACAAAACTAAACTGTGTTAGGGAGATATATGATATATTATTTAAGTTTTTTTTTTTTTTTTTTTATTACTCTTATTATTTTTTGTCTCAGAAGTAATCCATCCTGGGCAGGAAAATGTGCATGGACACCTTTCAACTGAGGTGGAAAAACTGGGTCTAGAAAGATATTTGAGGATAAAAAAAAACAAACAAAAAATGAACAAAACCCTGACCCTCTTTAGAAAGACATGTCAAGTCAAGGTTATTCACATGCTCTAATATCACAATTCTGTACAGCATGTGACACCCTCTGTCCTTAAACCATCAGAGAGGGGAAAACCTTTACAAACTAAAGACAGAAGAACCTGAGGGCGATCGACAGAGGAGGGGAGGATACAGGGACATGTAGTAGATAAGACCCAAATAGCAAAATTACAATTATAAAAATCTTAAGAATTATTAGTTAAACTTAGTTTTGATAATAAAAACAGCATGTCCCTCTTTGCCACTGTCCCTTTCAGAGATAATCCAGATGGCAGCGTCCTGAGCTGTGTTGTTGCTCTGCACATGTTCAGGAGAAACCTGCAGCTGAGGTGTAGAAAACAGGGTGCAACAACTTAACAAGCTCATCTGCAACAACGGGCACATCGGGGAGCAGCTCTGACTGGGCTCCAGCAAACTGGGCCAGGGCTCTAGCTGAGGGATCCTGGGGTCCCCCAGCACCCACCTACCGGGACCCAACACAGGGCAGCAGCACCACCACCAGCAGCAGCAGCAGCTGTCACACCAGCCATCACAGCCCTCACCAACGCCGCCTGTCACTCACCCAGTGGAGGGCCGTCAATCAGAGAGCACCCAGGAGGGAGCAGGGAGGCGGGCCACTGCCCGGCCCTAAACAAAGACATACTTACATTTGCAAGCGGTTTCAGCGCCACTAGTATTTTGAGAGAATGATAGAGTGGTCCTGATAAGAGTAATGACAAAGGACAAAGAGGGGAAGGGGGTCTGGGAAGAGGGGGTCTGATAGTAAAGAGGTGGGATAGCTTGATAACATTCACACTTTGCTTACATCTCAACATTTGTGTTGATGCCCCAGGAAAATCCCATTAGGGAGGAAAATTGGAGATCTGCTTGGTTGTCCACCGACACTCAGATTTTCACTATGTGAATTTCTTTGTCACCTCTATTTAAAATACTGTTAAATAATTCAGAATCTGTGAATGATTTGAATTCTTTCCCCTCCTCCAGTCTCTGTCAGCTTTCTCCTCTTTCAGTATCGAGTGCTGTAAAAATAAACTAACAAGCAATAGGTGTTGAGGATTCTGTGGATTCTCTTTGGGCTTTTGTCGTCTTGTTCACACCAACCTTTGAACTATTGTAATTGCATGTTTAGTCCCTTTGTCGGCTCGCAGGTAGGGGACAGCCTGCAATTGAGGTCACACCTAAACCTATTGTCCTGACATGCTCATTAGCCCATTACTTCACCATTCTGCATTTTATCCCAAAACCGGGGCTTGGTGTCTGTTTAGCGAGTTATGATGTGTTGTATTCAGAGGATTTGTAGATAAAAGAATTTATAAAGTGCAGTTTCAACACAGAAGAATGGCTCAGGTGTTAGCAGAGATAAGAAAATTTCATCCTCTTTGCTATCTTCTGTTGTATCTCTTCAGGTGCTGAGGACAATCGTCTTCCATTTGGTCACTTCTCTCCTGTAAACGACTGACATCCTAATAGCAAACAGTGCAAAAAAACAAAACAAAAAAAAAAACCAACCTTTCAGAGCAAGACCAACACCTGCATTGTGCTGTAGCTGCCAAAAGAGGAAGAGAATGAAAAGAAGTTCTACGAGAGGGACAAAAGCTGCTGCCCTGAGCTGTTTGTGTTGTGAGATGTAGACTACTGATGCCATAAGCCGCCTTCTCTTTGCACTCCAGTCGGCCCATTGTTGCTCTTGTACAAATTTGCTTTAGGGTCTGTGGACCCCACCCAAATAAATTCCTCCTTTCCCTCCATCTTTACTACTTTTTATCTGCGGCTACCCCCAGCAAGTCTCTCTCTTTACATTCAGGCCAATGATTATACACTAGTACCACAGTTATGTAACAAAATATCAGAAATGCCTCAAAGGATAACAACTGTGGGGCCAATGTAAGTGAAACAAAACGGGCTGATTAATTCATTATTGGGTTTAGAAAATGAAAAAATGCCAATCACAGCTTCGCACAGCCCCAAGCGACATCTTCAAATGTCTTGTTCTGTTAGACCATAAGTTAAAACGCAAAGTTATTTGGTTCATTATTTCTTTAAATTTCAGTAAATTCTGCCATTTGAGGAGCTGGAAAAACAACTGATTATCAAAATAAAATAAAAATAATCACTCTGTGTTGATCACTCAATCAACACATCATCTCATCTGTTCCCAGCAGCATTTTCCTCCAAAGGCATCAAGGAAACTGACGTCACATTTGTAATATACAATAGTATTTACACCAATACAAACACTTATGACTGATGATAATCTAAAATAAAAATAGGCAAAGACTTCGAGGGGATCAGTTCCTCAAACTCATATTGTTGTTGTTTTTTTCCCTTTTTACTTCAGTCTTTTCAGATGAAGAGGTTTTGTTTTAGCAAAAAAGAACAGAAAAATATGCAGATGTGGGAAAACACTCTTCTTTAACAGTGAAAGTATTCAGATCCAATAATACCACATGGAATTCGCAATCAAAACATCGAATCCGCATTCAAAACATGTACTTAGTTATATTCCACCATAGTTCATTCATTTATTAGTATTGGTGAGTAACTCCATTAATAATGTAGAATTGTAAAAATTGTTATGGACACATCAAAGCTAAGATCAACAATTTCTGCTTACAGACCAAATTCCTTTTTCAATTCAGTTATTAAATGGAGATATTTCATTCCTTTATCTATACTTTTATCACTCATTGTCCAACCCACTGTTCTACAGTTTACACACAGATCCAGTAAATTATGTACAATTCAAAACACATTTCAAACTAAAATGACCAGAACGTTGATTCAACTACACGTTAAAAAAAAAAAAAAAAAAAGTCAGTCAGGTAATATTACAGGACTACATTAATTTCAACTTGGTGTTCCTAATAAACTGACAACTGAGCAGAAAATCTGTCAATTTGTTGTAATGAGGGAATCAATACATCATGTTGCATAGTTATTGTCTTTTTTTATTTAATCTGAAAGTTAAATAATTCTTCAACCGTTTCACATAATTATGAAACTAGAGTAACTAGTGTGAAGTAGATGAAGTCATTTTTTTTTTTAAAGAATTCATAATTGAATTATTAATTCACAAATTAGGCTAACATGAAGTTCATCGATTAGTTCATGACACTAAAATTCACATGCAGGTTTGCTTGGTAAGAAGTGGGAGAATTTAGGCGTCATCAAAATATGGGGATTAAACTGGTAGAAATACGCGACTTCATGTCAGACCAGACTCAGCTGTTAAAAACGGACAGAGTCCATTAATAAAAACCAAAGGTATTAAAGCTGAGGGAAAGGAGTTGCAGTGGAACTAAATCATCATGAGCTATGTGTTGGACATTTGAAATGTCAAAGTGGATGTTTAAGAAGCAAAAACAGTCAAAACTGAAACATTAAGTAAAGATAATCTTACATTTACATTAAAAAAATATTATAAATGGGAAATTCTTTTAAATTCTATGCATCAGTCCTGCATGTCTGGACACCCCCCTCCCCCACATACACACACAATTATCTCTTAACAAAAGGCCCACTGCTATCAGCACCAACACTACACCTCTTAACACTTAATATAATAATCAAAATGATGTGAGATAAGAGGTGCGCTTCTTTGAACACTGAGCTTAACTGTGGCTCTTTTGAAGGACATGAGGGGGAGTGTGTGTGTGTGTGTGTGTGTGTGTGTGTGGGGGGGGGGGTCAGAGGAATAAGAAGTGTAGTCTTCCTCTCTTATCTCTAACACCCCCTCCCCCTCCCCCTCCACACACACACACATTAGCATCTGTTATCTCACAATTATCATATACATTAGTCAACACCTGTTTCGCTTAACCTCGTTTAATTAGGGCCATTGAAACGTTGCCCTTCACTCTAAACAATGCCATCCGACATGTTTAAGGGCAGTTTGTTATGGTTCAGTCAATGAATTAACAAATAAAAAAGGCTAAAGGCTCTGAGGCTGAATGACAACTGTTATATGCTTCATTCCTGTCATTAATTAGCCTTTTTAATAAAAGCTGCTGAGAGTGGAACTTTCTTGGCGACACTTTTACGCGTGCGTAAAAATAAAGTATTTTCGTTGTTTATTAGCGTCATTTAATGCCATTGAGGAGGTTAATTCAATTGACAAACGTGTGGATCTGCAGGTGAGGAAGCCTGAGAGACTGGCAGGATGTTGTTAACTGAATTCAGGTTTAATCTGTCAATCGACGAGTGTCAGACACGAGAAGTGTTGGTTATAAAAGAAAAGGAGGAATTACAGCACACTGGTTTAAGGGTGAAAATAAAATAAGATACAAACTATATAAAAGGATAAAAATAAAAACTTTAGGTTTCTGACGCTCTAAAAAGATACTAGTTTCATTTTTGAAAAGTTTAAACCTGCTGCTGTTCATGGGTTTAAATGAAGAAAGTTAGGTTCATTTCTACCAAAGTTAACCAACAGAAAAATGAAACAAACCTACGACTATTTTTCAGGAGACGCTTGTTTGTTACATAAAGGTGATGTGATGAGCCTGTATTCACTTCTCCATAGAAAAGGCTGCATTTGAATTGAAACTTCAGTTCTCTGCAGAAATCACTGTGTTGCGATAAGTAGCAGATATTTAGCCTCTTCACGAAAACGCTAAAAGGAACAGCGGAGGGCCTCTTTGATGGGATTTATTGCCAGTGAAAGCTGTAGGTCTTTTGAACGTAGCTGTCAGTCAATACCAGTGGGACCTCCCCTCCCTCCCTCCCTGTGTGTGCGCACGCACGCACGCACACACACACACACACACAGTGGCAGCTGGGCGCATATAAATAGATCCAGGAGCCTGGATTGCCACTCAAACCCGAATAGCTGGGACAGCAGGAACGATGCCCGCATCGCAAACTGGATTTGGCAACTTCTTCTTGGAGAGGAACATCAGCATGCCGACTGGATATCAGATCCCGGTGCTGGGATGCCCACCGGGCGTGCAGCAGCAACAACAGCAGGCTCAGCATCTGGCCGCGATGGCAGCTGGGGTTCCCATAACATATTCAGGACTACAGGGATACAACTTCATCCCATATCCGCACCACAGGCACATCGGACACATGGTGAGTTGATATTTCACAAAGTCATTGACTCACTACGTGAGAATCATTGCAACGTGCTTTTATTAAAATGTGTCTTAACCCACGAGCAGCTGAGCGACTACAAATGTGAGGAAAGCAAACGATCTGTTAAAGATTCGACTCTCACATACCGAGTTACACTGGACTTATGTTTGCCTGCAAAAGTCTACAAACAAACTTTCTCTGAGCTCTTCGAAATATGTTCAAGGGGTCGAGAGCCATCAACTTCGTGCGTAATTGCGCACAAGCGAAATTCCTTGGCTGTCTCTTACATTTCTTCTCTTTATTTTCCAGAACAATGGTTTCGACTTGAAGGCCGCTTCTCCCTACCATCACGCGCTCCTGGCTCGCGGAGGGGCTTTCTACCCGCCCTACCGTCCGGGAGCAGCCGAGGATCCCGGCAGGGTCACCAAGGTGGCCACTCGAGAGAGCACCGGAGCACTCAAGGCGTGGCTGAACGAGCACCTGAAGAACCCGTATCCGACCAAGGGCGAGAAAATCATGCTCGCCATCATCACCAAAATGAGCCTCACGCAGGTCTCCACCTGGTTCGCCAACGCCAGGCGGCGCCTGAAGAAGGAGAACAGGGTCAGCTGGGCGTCTAAGGGGAAATCAGACGAGGAGGACGAGGGGCAGGAGGGAGAGAGCGACGACGACGACGACAGCCCCCTGCAGAAATGTCATTTGGACGAGGCAGAGCCTGAAACTGACCGCGCAGACGCCGACGAGCACGTCCAGAGCGCGTTGGAGAGCTCGGCACCTGTGGATGCGCGTCTGGAGATGCCGCAGCAGCCGAGCAGCCGGCAGGAAGACGGAGAGCTTGCACTTGTCAAGAAAGTTGAAAAGAGAGACTCTGACCACACGCCGTCCGCTTTGGAAAGTAAAGAAAACATCTCGAGTCAAAAACCCAAAATCTGGTCTTTGGCCGAGACCGCGACCTCGGAGACTGTGAAGAAACCTCTGGACAATATTTATCACCCTGCCGGGAAACTGTGGGCTGACTGGGCTTCAAGAAGCGGACTGTTTGTTCCCTCCTGTTATACCACTCGTGAAATTGTCTAAACGGGTATTTAGACAGAAACTAGAGACATTTTCCACATCGTTTGCACTTTAATCTTTCAGACCTCAGGGGTTTCCTGAAGTTTGCAATGAAATGAAAATCTGTTTTGAGACCAAAGACTAACATGTTGTGTTACTGTAAATATATGTAGATGTATTTTTCCATCAACGACCTGTAAATTATGTTTCCTTTGTCTAATCATGAAGAAATATTTTTGCTTAAATAAAGTCCAGCTTCTTGCGAAATTCTGGCGTCTTTCAGTGTCTGTATTTGACTAAAAATGAAGGAGATATACTTTGCTTAATTGTAAAACTAAAGTTAAGCCATAAGTCACGTTAATTTTCTTTTGATTAAATAAAAGTACAATAACAATAGTTTGTGATAATAAGGGTTCTACACAGACGATAACGTTGCTTTCAAAATTAAGTAAAGGTTGGTTTATCCATGTAAATTTGATAAGAACAAAGAGTATTGTCCTCACTTTGCATATCAAAACCAAGTGTAGTAAATCCTCCCCAACAGGGAGATTAAACCTTCAAAGTTTAAGACCTCAGATAAAATAAACCTGATTCTTAAACTCCTGCGTGAATGCAGGCTGATCTTAGATGTGCGTGTGGGTTAGATATGGATTCCCTGTCTGCTCACATCAGTCTGCAGCAGCCGGCCACAGCAGATCTGTGATAAGTGAGTGATGTTCAGAGGTGACCAAAGGGATTCTCCTCTATCAAGCACCCAGGTTTCTGTGTGAATTCAAAGGGCTGTACCTCCATTAATCCAGGCATAACGAGGAGACTCCTGGGAGTAGCAGGCCTCGGAATGCAGTTGTCTTCTGGTCTCACCTCTGCACGCAAATCCCTGCAAACAGGAACACACACACACACACACACACACACACACACACACACACACACACACACACACACACACACACACACACACACACACACACAGACTTAACTTCTGCCTTTTCTCACAGCAAATGCATGAATAAAACGGCGTGAAACTTCAAATGGCTGTAAAAACAGACTGGTCTAAATCTGCTTCTCTTTCTGATGTGATACTATTTAAAGACACTTCTCAACTCCTTAGATTTCCACAGGCGGTCTTTAGTCTTTCATCCAGCAGTGGGACACTGCAGGGACACTACTCCAGGAGGACAGTGAGCCTGTAGCGCCCCCGAGGACATCAAGGGTAACTACAGCGAAATTAAACCAGAGGGTTTTCCACCTGTGCAGGGAACTGAGGGGGGAAACGCAGGTGTGCGCAGGCCTTGACTAAACAACGAGAAAAGTCGCCGTAGTTTGGTCCATTAATCCAAACAGGTGGTGATTAGGGGGCAAGGTACTCCAGCATCCACTCATAGCAGTTTGGGTCTAAAAAGAGTTTTGCTGTGGCCAAAACTCTGTTAAATCTGAACACACAAACATAATACATACATTTTGATTCAGTGTAACTTACACTTGCCCGGTGTCGATGTCCAGCGCGAACAAACGTTCAGAAATCCGCCCGGAAATCAGGGAAATTGCCTCTTGCAGCCGCGGGACTTGCCTGGGAATCTCATCGTTTTTAGGTTTTCCACAATATTTAACTAATTCAGAGACACTTGTCGGTACAGTTGTATGTGCAATGGAAATAAGAATTCCCTGTAGCTAATTCGGCTTACTTTCACTGATGTAGTTTTGCCAAAATGGAAACAAATACTGGCCAAATACTGGGTAAGCAGCACAACCTTCCTGAATCCACAGCAACATTTCACTTCCTGCTTACATGGCCCAAAGCTTTATGGGTACTCCCTCAGCTGGGGGGGTTAGTCATTAGTCCACACTGACAAATAGCATTTAAAAGCACACACCAATTTAAAAGAACAAGTGGAATCAATTTTAGTGCAAAAGACACAAAATCACATGCATGCACACACTTTAGTTACACATCTAATTATCTACAAAGAATTACTACAAAGTTGTTCACAACAACATTACAAAACTATAGACACACTGAAAACGGCCCATTACTTACAAAATGCTATCAACCTTGAAACAAGCACATTTAAGTCATGTAGAATGTCGCACGACTGTAATAGCTTAATGTAACGCAAAAACTACACAGATTGAGCATGATTTAGGTTTACTGTTAGTTTCTGTACATCTTTCGCTGAAATGGCATGCAAGTGAAATATGAGACACAACATTCATAATTACATATTTTTCAAAATGAGGAGTTTGTAAATGTCTGAGTATGTGATTCCTGTCGAGGGAGAGGTTCTGTTTGTGATTCCTGTCGGGAGAGGGTCTCTGTTTTCCCCATCTCCTGCCCCACATAGTTTCCATTTTCAGTGCGATTAGGATCCATGGACATCTCTCCGCTTAGCTCATCCTCGTTCTCCTCTGGTGTCCTCGTACCGCCCTCCTCTTGTGATATCTGCCCTTCAGGAAACATGGGCTCTTTCTCAATATCGACATCTGGTGTCATTGGTACAATGGCTTCTCTCGGTGGCTCCCATGTTTGTCCTGGACATGATTCAATCCAGTCCTGCAAGAGCAAAATAATAACAAAAATTATAGATATAGATATATATTATATATTAGATATTTAAGAGAAGATGTAGAAGGGATAAAGAATAATAGATCTGTGCATGAGAAACCTAAAAATTAAATACCATGCCTCACAGATCCTCAATTAAAGGGCTTCTAGAGAAATAGTTCAATATTTTGGGAAATATTTGCTCTTTTCCCAAGAGTTAGATGGGAAGTTTGAGATCACTCTCATGTCTGTATGCAAAATATGGAGCTAGAGCCAGGCTTTGAATAGCACAGCTTACAGTTTAGTATTTGTGCTGAATACATAGGGGACATAAACATGTTCATTAATGAGCTTTAGAGGTGCTGGCATGCAGAATTTACCATTTGGACAGAGCCAGACAAGCTGTGTCCTTCTTTTTCTAGTCTTTAAATTAAAGTAAGCTAAGCTAAGATAACCACTCACTGGTTGTAGCCGCATGCTTAAAAAAAACTTGTTGCAACTCTTCATAAAATGCTCAACTATCCCCACAAAGTGAACAAAGAAAAAAGATACTAGAGTTGGAGAGGAGCATCAATTCCAGTAAACTGTCCTTTTTGTGTGAATATAACCATGAGCTGCAATGGCTACTAGAGTATATATTATCCATGAGTTTACAAAGCAAGACAGAAAATCAAAATCACATTTACCTTTATCCTTCTTCTTGTATCTTCTGGTTTACCCAAAACGAAATGAAAGAAGAGACAGGAGAACATTAGTATACGAAGTAGATCACTGAAGTAACTGATTAAACATGTTGCAAAAGAGAGCACATACACAACGTACCTCTGCGTACTAAAATTATGGTGGCAATAACAAGTACAATTATAACTACAGTCACAGTCACAGCCAAGGTTATATGCCACAATCTCACTGCAACAAAAGGAGAGAGAAAAGAATTAGCTACGTCACTTGATCATTTCAGTAGCATCCAGCACACACTCAATGTATAATCTCCAATAACAAATGATGACTAGATCATTTGGGTTTTTATTTAGAAGAGCACAGAACTGTGAAAAAAATGCCCTGCATGACAAATAAATGTAGCAACTGTTACTTATTTGCATTTTAAGCAAAGGAAGCACAAAATAAGATGTAGAAAGAAGTAAGGGGCAGTTTTTAGTACATTCCCACATGAATTCTAAGAGGGGACTCTTGAGGCGTTAAATTATAGTGGAGTTTACACACAAAAGTAGTGTAAATTTTGTGTAGATGAGTGTTCAGTACCCACAGACCAACATAACTTTATGAGATGAGCTGTCTCATCACCTCGATGGTTTCATTTTGAGGACGACAACACCTTTAACCACACAGCTGCGAAGGAACTACAAGTGAGAAATGTCTGCAATTTATCTTCCTACACAGAACTCACCACAGATGTTGTCAGATGTGTCTGTTCCACTTTGTTGAATTTGGTACCCACTCTCACATCTGCCAAAACCCCCCCCCCAAAAAAACAGTGTTAAAGAATAATTCCTGGTTTCTTCTGCAAATGAAAAAAAAAAAAAAAAAAAGCACTTCAGCATTAAAGTTATTAAAAGTGTGACACGTGATTTTGGTTCTTACAGATTAGCAACACGTTTGAGTTAAGGTAGTAAGGTTTTGGGCCCTAATAGCTTCTCGTCTACACAGAATCCTGTGTTGTTCAAAAATCTGCTATATTGCTGTTATAGCTATAACATACATACATACATACTGGTAATTCAGTCGTGTTACCCCAAGAGTGGGGAATAACACAACTGCTATGAGAATTTACTATAAATGTACATGTAATGGGTCCCATCCAAGATGATGATGAAGAAGAAGGTGCTAGTATGATTCAACCATATACTGGGCCATCAGACAGCATCTGGCTCCCCCTAACCCCACAGCTTTTCAAGCACAATGAAACATTTAAGCCCCTTTTCCACTGGTCAAAAAAAACAAAAAAGACCCACAAACATCAGGCTTTTTTCAGCATTGGAAAAGGCTACAATCCACATTCAGACAGGTCACATGATTCTGCAGTAGACATGGGTATTCCCCTGAGACTGAGCTAAAGCTTCGGAATAATTTTTAAAATCAGACCATTTTGTGACTCCTCATGGCCAGTATGGAAACACCTGTTATCTTTCTCATCTATTCATGTTTTTCCTCCCTTTTTATGCCCAGTGAGAAGTGCACAGCTGTTGTCGTCACATTACACAAATAGTCTGGTATCAAACCAGAAATGTAGGGGAAGCTAACAGGAGGATGTAATAAATTGAGCAACATTAAAAAATGTTTTAAGCAATGCATGCCTGTGTTAGTATGTTGCTACTACGGTGTCTATCTATAGCCTGCTGTCTATCTACAGCCAGGATGAACATAACTTTGTCAAAGCCCTGATCAAGAACTGACCGTGCTCAGGGAGTCTCCTGGATCAGACTCAGTGACACACACATTGGTTGTGGTCTGATGGGTTAGCAGTCAACTCTGTCAGAATGGAACAATCGTGTTCTCTCGTTTCTGCTTTTGTTTTTCTTCATAAGGGCCTCAAAAAAACCGGTGGCTAGCAGCTCACCCACCCACATCTGTTTGTGTGTGTGTGTGCTCAGTAAACACTTGAAGACACTACTTCTTGCAGTTGTGTGTCCTCAGTCAGAGCTGAAAGGCAAACTCCAATGGCAGTGGAAAAGGGCTCAATCTGCGTTAAAACCGAGGTACACTCGATAATTTTGATGGAAAAAGGGTATTGGTGAACTGGGTACTCAGTTCAGAGATAGTGGGTCTTCAAAAAATAAAATAAATACTGGCCCTAACCGTTTATTCACTTAGCTGGCACGTTTCTGTTAACAAGACACATCTGGCCCAGCATCAGTCACAAGCCATTCAAAAATGAAGTAAGGACATGCAGAGGTATGGATCCGATATAAACGCCTTGTTACTCTTCCCACCATGGACAATGGACCCCTCTCTCTCAAGCAGACCAGGATTTAGCAGGTCAGAGAAATGTACAACCAGACCATAGGTCACATGGTCACCTCCAGAGGATTTAACAATGGAAACAAGGCCAAATTTGAGTAGACACCTAAAATCTCCATTTTGTTTAAGACAGCACTGGTTGATTGTTGCTTATACAGGAAAAGTAACACCAAAAGCACCATGATTAGCACAAAGTTGTGAATCCTGGACTTTGTTTCACACATGCAGACACACACACCTCCTCTGCCCCTCTTTCCATAACAAAATTGCAAAATTGCATTGCTTTTCACTGCAGTAAAAAAAAAAAATCTAATTCTTGGTAACAGTGTGAATTTGTAAATAAATAAGTGTTAATACTTACTCAGTCCATTTCTGGCAGCTGATGCTCCATGATAACTCATTAGAAAATGATCCTTTGGGACATTTCTGACAAACTGTGTCATGTGTGTGGTTGCCTGAAAGCCAAGAGTAATTCATCACATTCACAAAATCAAAACAGATCACTCCTTATAGCGAGCGTAAAATAATATTTCACTGCATCGTACCTACGGCCACAGCCCCGGATCCTGGTTTACAGAGGGTGTGTGGCACACATGTAATACAGGTTTCACTGGAGCAGTGGTATCCCAGCAGACACAGGCAGGTGTATTGCTTCTTTTTGCTCTGGTTGACAACAGGCTGAAAGTTTTTACCTGAAAGAAGGAGGGACGCAAGTTGTGAAGTTGCGCAACACTGAGCAATAAGTCTGCCAATATGTACCTGTCACAAGGTCTTACTTATACTGCAGTACGGCTGAATTTCACACTTGTCTTTGGTTGTGTATCCTTCCTGGTACTGATTTGCCCCACATTCTTTGCATTGAGGTTCCTCACAAGAGCTGTGGCTCAACATTGAAGTACCTGAAAAACACAGTGATGCTTCACAATAAAATACACAGCACTGGGCAGAGTGTTATTTATCTCAGGGGATTTAAACGAATAGTTTAAAGTTGCCAAGTTTATTTCTTTTTGGATGAAAAGACTGATATCACACACCCATTATCTATACCGTTTTTCCATCAGGTTCACAGGAAGGTGTTAGGGGGTCGCCAGTCTATCACAGGGCCAACATATAGAGAAAAACACCAATTCACGCACACACTCATGCTAACGGGCAATTTAGAGTCACCAACTAACCTAAACATGCATGTCTTTGGACTGTGGGAGGAAGCTGGAGAACCCAGAAGGAACCCACAGAAGCACAGGGAGAACATTCACAAAGAAATGGAGTTTGAATCCAAAACCCCTCTTGCTGTGAGGCAACAGTGTTAATCACTGCCACTGTGCTGCCCCTCATTCTCACATCTGCCCCTTAAATGCAAAGCTATAGCCAGATCTGAACAACTGGCCTAGTTCTCCCCAAATGTAACAAACTCCGCCTGACAGCACCTCAGCGTTTGCTAATTAACACACTTTGTTGGGTTTGTTTAGATTAAAATTCCTAATCTTTTGATAGATGAACTGATTGATAAGTCTCTCAACTTTTATGGCACTTTTCATACTCAAGGTAAAATCTAAAGAAGGGATAGAGTTAAGACAGGGGGAACATTTAAAAACAACATAAAAAAGATAATTAATAATGGTGATAATAAAATAGATAACTCTATGAGTTAGTTAAAAGCTAAATTGAACATGAATGTTTTCACTTGTGGTTTTAAAGTGTCCACTGACTCCGTCCCTCTAATATTTCTTGCCAGGGTGTTTGAATTTTAGAAACTTCTTCAAAAATTATGGAAACTTGTTGACATTTACTTTGTCAGATTTGAACAAAGCACTCCTTGGCTGCGGCTTCACCAGAAGGTCATGAGTTACGTCACTCATTGCATCTAGATTTGATCGTTCTGACTTTCGGATGGACAAAAGTAAAACAGAAAGTGATAAAGAAGAAGATCAAATCATACTGTAAGCAAAGGTAAATGTTTCCCAGACCAATGTTGATGCTTTTTGTCATCTTTTGTCGTCTATATCCTGAACATTAATACATTTAATAAAAGGACACAGCCCTTCGAGGGATTCAGTGTATTTACACAAAGACAGAAGTGGCTCCCAGCCCATTTTCAGTAGTTTATATGCCAAGTCAATGAGATGCAGCTCCTCACCCATGGAGAGAGTCTAAGTGCAATCCAATACATCAGAGGTGAAAATAGAAATCTCACCCCCCCCCCCAAAAAAAAAAAAAACAAAACAGGAAATTACACATACCTGGACCGCACATTTTGCAGCACTGGTCACCCCTTGCATATTGAGTTAGGGGGTCACACTGGGGCTGAGCAGCAGTCATGCCCTGCAAGACAACAGACACGACACTGCTGTAAATACATGAGCAGGGCTGGTTTCCTCTGCAGCGTGTGGATTTAGGGGGGTTTCTGTGATAATAGCAGTTGGTGCACTTCCTTAGACCAGACTGTGAGAGAGGGGTGTGGTGGAAAGTACCAAACATCCATTAACCGGCGACCTCGCGCAGTGACAGAGACACAGAGATGCAGCTCCATTTCTTTCTCTGACAGGTTCATTTTCAATGTTATCATGTAGTAATATTAAAGATTTAGTCCTTAAATCATGTGTTTCCTCCACAACCATTTTCCCTCAAACGGCCGCTAGGAACTGAAAGTGAAAGTAACTTTAACAGACGTTGCGCATCTGATAAACGTCTGAAATGACTCGCGCTTTTCGAATATGACAAAAACAAAAAACAAAAAAACTACACAGCTGAGAAAAAGACGAGCAGAATAACCTAGAAAAAAAACCCAAAACGGCACAAAGACACAAGTGTGATATAACCTGAGCTACTTAAGGTGGCTACAGCTCAAAACCTGTCCTTTCTACAGTGAAATGCATTCACGTTCATGTATAAATTCTCACCATAAACGCGCAGATGATCGTCAACGTCTTCATCTTCATCATCATCATCAGCAGCAGCAGCAGCGGCGGAGGGATCTCGTGTGTCGTGGCCGCAGCGAGTCGTGTCCAGAGCGTCTGTTCAGCCGCCGCTGGCCTCCACGCCTTCTTCTTTACTGAGGGAGGAGCCGAGCGTGGGGACTTCCACCAGTTTCTACTCATTTCCCCACCCCCCCGTTGTAATACAAGCATTAACAAAAAAGTACATTACAAAAGTAATACTATGGAGGAAAACCTCAGTGTTATAATGATATATATCAATGATTATTTCTGATGCTACAGTGTGTTAGTAGCTACTGCTGTGACTGGCTGAGATGCAGGTAATTTTTAAGCAAGTGACATTTAGTGTCATCTTGTATAATCTATTGAATTTTCTTGCATTAATAGATGTAAGAAATGTGTATTTCAAAGGCAAAATATTAACATGCAAATTAGCTCCTTGAATATAGTGTTGTTAAAGTGTGAAGTAGCACAAATACTAATATTCAGATATGAGTAGCCTACATCAAAATGTGTTTAAGTACAGTGCTAATGATGTTTCACTGACTTCAATGCATTTTCAAAGCCTGAATTCTTAATAGCCCCATTACAGCAATAGGCTATAAGTCATTAACTGTGTGGGTTTTATGTTTTGTCTTAGTGTTTTCTAAGGAATAAAAAATAAAATAAAATAAATAATTCACAAACTGTACAATCAGTTAGGGATCATATAACAGAATGACAGAATGAAAGTTATCGTTTTCATTGCTATCAGCCACACCTCACATTCTGTAATACAAGCCAAAAACCCACCAGACCATCTCGGGATTCCCCTGCAACTTCTCATGAAGAGCTTTACTGACACAGTTATGGGGATACTCCTCCACTGCCGTACAGCCTTTAATAGGCCTCCCTCAGCAAATGCGCTGACCATTTGATGATGGCAGTTCCCTATTGAGCTGCTGTTCAGATTTATTTGCGCATGTCTTCCTGTAGTTAAAGCACATCATCAAGTGCAACCACAAAGCAAAAGCTCTGAATTTCTCATAACCATTTCCTCACTGGAAATTCCACTGGATTCTGGTTAATATCCTTTTTTCTGTTCCAGCTGCTTTTTGTGGATTGTTACCATAATGAACCTCTGAACATGAAACATTTTCCTCTAAAGATGCTTGTCGTGTTTTTTTTTTCCTGATTATGTTTAATAAAATCCTCATTGAGGTAGTTATACTCATCACATAATTGTCCACAACTATATCAAATACGATTAATTTTGTTGTGGCAGTAAAAAAGTCGTTTAATTGTTACCTTAGCTTTGGTAAAATACAGCTTTAGTGGAAATCACGTAATCCCTGACTGACACTTGTTCTCATACATAATCTCGGCAGTTATAATAGGACGTGAAGACTTTCCTTTTACCTCTAAATGTTTCTTTTTATTCATTTTCATACATACTTACAGATGATTTTACAGTCATCGTATTCCTGAAATGCAGGAGGGAGGGTTGATAAAGGAGTGGGTAAATAGCCAGTGAGTAATGTTAAAATCTAAGTCACTTTCTATTAGCCTACTCTAAATAGGATGTCCATTGTATTCTTAGTAATGCAATTCTAATATGAGTCTATTTTCTTTCCTTTGATGATCCTCAAGAATTCACTAGAGGTTAAAATCCAATTTCAGTCCATCGACTTCTCATTTCAAATAAGTTCTGTTGAAATTCTGCTGAATTTTTCTTTATTGATGTGTGGATTACTCTTCACGGTGAGAAACTAGGCTCTTGATCTTGTAAAAAAAAAGGCTGTTGTTGGTGATATCTCACCTTTTAAAGGTGAATTCCCTCAGTGCAACAATGTTGTGTCTGATGATATTTGTGTCTTAAAAATATAAGAATTCATCCTCTTTAACTTTATTGTTGACTTTCTGTAGCTTAGATTGTAAAAAGATTCTTGCTACCTCCTATTTGTTTTAAATTAAATTTTTGAGATAATCTGATAGGATCAGCAGCAAAAAGCCTGACTCAACCTAAAATCCTCACCTTTCCATGTGTTACAAAGGCACATAGAACAGAACAAAATGACTTTCTTTTAAAGTTCATGTAAACAACACAACACATATGTGGAGTATTCACAGCAACACACCTACCAAAAAATAAACGGGGTGTAACACATGTATAGTGAGCTACAGTCCATAAGAATAACTGATGGAGACACATCAGACAAGGTAAGAGACGGCACCTGATGTGGTCATGTTATGTTTGCTTATTTTAGACTATGTGGTTAATTCAGACAGCTTAGTTCTGCTAAACTGGTTCCTTTTAAGCCACAAACATTTTTTGTCTTGTTAATGACATTACAGTAACCCTTCCTTGTTACCTTGTCATTGTAATAATTTATTTAAGTCAACTTAAAAATACAAGTCACACAAATGTAAGCTACAGAAAAACTTAAGAACATTACCAGAAAGCAAAAGTGACAGATTTATACAACAAACTGTAGATTCAGTGATTATACAGATGAATCAGCACTTTAACCAACTAGAGATGAACATTATAACCTTCATAAAGGGAGGAAATTACTGCAGGTTGAGAAAAAGACTGATTATTTAGTTAGTTTTAGGTGGGTGTGCCTAAGTGTACTCATAACACACTGTCATTGAAGCATGTGAAGCATGCAAAGGAACATTTAGTCAATCTGTAACACAATCTAAACTAAACTTATTGTAGTTACTTTGCTTTACAAAATAAATGTTTTATAAACTAAACTTGCTGCCATTGTGTAAAGTAGTAAAAAGTTAGGTCAGTCTTGTCAAGCTACAACAGTGATATACTGTTTTAGTTTTTTGTTTATTAGCTGTTGTGCTGCTTCATCTAATATATTTTTAGTGACTGGTCGATATGAAGGGGAGAATCTTGCATAAATCCCCTGGGCTTCCTTCCTCTCATGCACAATTTATATACATATGTTTTTTTTGTTTAATGTCCTATTATAATTTTGTGCAAATAAATAAATTAAACTAAACAATCCAGCCCTGAGCATAGATGTATCCTTATCACAGTGGCACTAGTATTATATGACAACAGATGTGCAGCATTGTCAGTGATTAGAAATGATTTTTGGCTACATTCAGAGACTTTGATTTCACTTCATAAATCTTCTTTTTTTAAAAAAAATAAAACTGACTCACTTACATATTACATATAAATTCAATTTCACCTGGCTTTTATTTGTGTGAAAAATGACAGTTTTAACGAGCTGACAATTTAGTAATTCGTGTCTTAGCCACAAGCTGCAGATGGGGGAAAACCCCAGTGAATTTCTGCTAAAGGTAACTATTATTACCATGGTGTATATCATTAGCTGTCACCTCATCATATGTACTACATGTATGGCATATAGATTGTAAATAGACAAATAGATGTATCATATATATGTTATAAACTAAAAATGATATAGATGTTTACATTCGGAGATTGTAAGATTATCCAGTGTAATGTCTGCATATTTCCTATTATGTGGGTTGCAGGTAAAATAATCAACCTTAAAAAAAAAGAAAAAAAAAAAGAAAAAGAAAAAGCCAAATTAAAGCCTAATAACTTTTGAAAATCTGTTACAGAGTTTGTTTGTCATTTTGGGAAATTACTGACTTTGCACCTGCAAACCTCACATCCTCTACATGTATTTCATATGGGAAGACAATTATATTCTAAGTAGGAATTCCAGCCAGCAGAACTATTAGGGAGTTTGTAATGAGAGTTATGAACTGCATTATTATGTTGCTCTGAATTCTTATGGGTACTGTGAAGGGGCTGCAGGCTTACTATAGTGCTCTCTCCTGGATAAAAGTGGGTGAACAACTGATAAGGCACATTGTCCTGCAAGTGGAGGCATGTAACCTGACTGAAAATGTTTTGCAGAGAGCTAGCTATGTTGCTGTGGGTGTGGCTGAAGAACCATTGACTGCTATCTACCTCAGTGCAACCTGAGCTGAAAGAGGGTGGTAATAGAAGGTGGCACAAATCCCAGCAATGTGCCTTCCCCCAGTCAGAGCAGCAGATCTCTGTCTAACTTTTGAAAGGCAAGAAACCCCCCAAAAAAAACCTTATTTGTATCTGTGCTACAACAGAGGAGTAAAATCATTGTTTGGGCAGTTGCACAGATTTTTGTGTGACAGCTAAAAAATGCTACCAAATTTAGCATCAAAGAAGAAGGAGAATCTCCCCAGAATGGATAGATATACTGAAGACTTGCCAAAGGTAAGACTTCAGACAAGAAAGGCAGCAGTTCTGTTAACAGCAGGCTCTAATTCAGTGTGTTCATGAAAGTGTAAAATCAATGCTTATGCAGATGAGTCACTATGTAACAGCAGCTTTAATGTAGTTTTCTTATTTCCAAGGAGCATTAGAGCATTTTTACTTCCTCAATTCAACCTGACTTCCCTGCTGTGTAGTTTCCCTCATCATGAGCACTTACATACCGAAATGTGACAGACAGCGACTGGAAGGCAATGTTTTCACTGGTTCCTCTTTACTGTTC
Source organism: Rachycentron canadum (assembly GCA_038496675.1). Classification (NCBI taxonomy): domain Eukaryota; kingdom Metazoa; phylum Chordata; class Actinopteri; order Carangiformes; family Rachycentridae; genus Rachycentron; species Rachycentron canadum. The sequence continues at coordinate 5,326,033 of CM076651.1, forward strand.
CACAGAGCTGAGGCTGACATTTGTTACACACCTTGTGAAGCAGAAAAAATCTGATTAATTTAGCCTTTCTTATCTATCACCATCTGTAAAAGCGTCTGAACGGAGCCTCGGTGAAGTAGTGTAATGTAAAATATTGTTAGAAAACCATTTAAATGGCAACATTTTGTAACTTTATCTAACTTATTTTGGGAGACATTATCACTACGGGAATAACCTCTCAAATATGGGCATAAAAAGTGAGAACATCTACCCAAACCTTCCTGCATTAATGCATCTTAGTGAATTTATTGGTTTGTTGTGATTTCAGCTGAGCAATGAGATGCAGCTGAGCATCATGAACAAGGTGAAGACTGGTGAGTTGTCCATCGAGGATGCTCTGAACCTGGCCAGGAAGGACCAGGACCAGTTGCTCAAACAGCAGAGCCTGGCTGAAGAGGTACCAACATATTAGACCAAACATTTTGAGCTGCCGTGTATGACTGTGGTGTAGTTTTCTGTTCTGTTGAGAATTAGGTTTGTAATGATTATGTTGATAGGGTTAAGGGCTGTTTAAACATTTTTCTTATGACAAATGTAACAAGCAAATATCAAACATTATGGTCTCAAGACGCGTATTTGCTTTCATGATATCAATACCACTCTAATGCCTGTGTGTTATTAATTAACGCGTTGTATCTTTGTTTAACGTGTACACAAGCAGAAATATGGTGCAACATCTGAGGCTTGTTGTCACAGTTGAGTTGCAGGTGGAGACACTGCACATAAGTGACAAATAAATAGCTACTATCAAGATTTTATTTTAACTATGGACCACATAAATACTCTGTTCTCCAAGTGTCTTTCAGCTTGATTTGGTTTTCAACTTTATCTGCAACTTCACTGTTTATCTTTCTTTTTACAGCTGTTGTAAAAGAAAAGCAGTACAACAGAGTTAGCAACTAACTAGTGAGTCATTTATCAGCTAAAGAGCCTTAACTTTCATTTGCTCGGCCAACAGAGAGCTAAAAGGAGAGTTAATAATACTGGACTTACATTCTCTTGATAGCAAGACACACAACTTCAGACAGTGAATGTTGCTGTGGGTGTGTAAACAGGCAACTGACTGCTAAAAAGTTCACTATATTAACTTATAAGAAGATAACACAGATAAATCAGTGTTTTCTTTACTTGTGTCCCAAACTGGCCCAAATTCTGACATTTCAGGCTCATGATGTTATTAGCATCCTTTGTGAATGTCCTATTCCAAGAGTGAAACTGAAGAAAATCAGAAAAGCTATCTTTTAAAAGAAACCTGTTCCCCATCCATGTCCTGTTCTGGACTTGTATTAATGACCTGCTCAGCCTGCTGGGTTGGTTTTGAAACTCTAATTTGCCCAAAGGTATTTTTACAAAGGAATGAGAGAAGCTTTTGTTCTATCTCTTCACAGAGGATTGAAAACAAATTGCGCAAGGACAATAGAAGGTGGTTTCCAATTAAATGTTCATGTCTTACAGTTGTTTTGTTTTGTCCCTGCTGCAGGAGCAGCAACCCTCACAGTACAACTTCAGTGTTCATAAGCACAGTCACTACAGGTGGCAGAAGCGGGTTCTTCAGGTGAGTGAAATCAAAATTAAAACAATACAGTTTAACAAGACTTCCCATGCAACAACAGAGTAAGGAGGCTAAAGGTCAATAGCCAGGCATGGTGATGCTTTGTGAATCTGGATTTTAAACATACTGGTGAAGAAATTAGTAAAATATTGTTTAGCAGCTGTAGTGTTTTACACCTTCTTAGTTTCTCTGGGTTTTCATGTTCATATTAGCTAATTAGCACCAAAGACAAAGTACAGCTGAGGCTGATGGGGCTGTCATTAGTTGTGGAAGAATTTGGTTATAATCCAGAGCATCAAAATAATTACAGCTCATTTTGAGTGTAAAATATGTGTTTGAGCCAAATTTCAACTTAAACAAAAAAGCCCTAACAACCTTGTTGTTGCACTGCAGAAAAAGTTCAAAGCTTTGTGGTAGCTCTCCCAGTACACGTTGAGATCCATCCTTTATCTATACCTGCTTGCGGTGAGGTGACAGTGTTAACCACTGCACCACTGTGCCGCCCACATGTTGATGTTGAGATGTTTCACTAAATTAGAGAAAACTTTGAGCTGTCATGGGCCTGCATAAAAAATCTAGAGATTGCGATAGTTTTCAGGATTTATCCTCAGGGTACAATGAATATGACTATAAGATTTCACAGCGATTCAGCCAATAGTTCTTGACCTTTTCTGTCTGAGCTAAGGTAATGGACAAACTGATCAATAGCCATTGAGACACATCATTAAAAACTATCAGAAGTTCAAATATGATCATTTTCTCTGCATTCTAAACTCAGGAGCCAGTTTATTAGGTACGCCTAGCTAAAGCTTCCCTCCTTTGATGAAGGATATAGTAAAAGGTGCCGACTTTTTTTCTGCTGGTGGGAGCTATAAACTGTTGATTGTCCCACCCCCACACCCCAAGGCTGCTGCAAAATCCACAGCCCACAGGGCTTGTTGCTGTATAGATATGAAAATGTCAAATGCACGCATTACAGCAGAGTAGGAAATGAGCAGTGCACGCACAGCATGTGCTGGGTCGGGTGGAGTGTGGTAAGTGCTAGACTGAATCAACTGGAGGGGCGGTTAGCGAAACAACCACAGTAGCTTAGTCTCTACAAGCTACCATGGTTATCAAATCAGTGTAAATTTGGCCACTGTTGGGTGCTTCACCACCTCTGGTTATAATCAGTTATTGTTGAGACTTACAGCAGTGCTGCTTCACCTTTGTGGTTAGGTTGGAGACTCTTGTTTGCGGTGCCACTGTTAATTAGCCAACCCTCACTGATATTAACAGGGAGGACAGTTAAATCAACACCTCTGTAAAAACAGTTTTAATAAAACATATATTTATAATCTTCATAAAGGCAGGATTTGTAGCAGGGCTATAAGTATCATTGTGTTAGTTTTAGCCAGGTGTAGCCAATAAACCTAACAGTAGGTTAGAACATGTACCACAATGCACAGCTACCCCAAACATCAACGTAGAACAAACATCAATGTAAAATAACAAGCAGCAACTAAATAACAATGCAACTTACATTTCAGCCACATAACTACTAAGGTACTAGGTTACAAGCTTGTCTGTTTCCATGGGAAACAGCATAGGCTACAAGTACCTTAGATATACCTTTAGATACCTTTAGACATTAGACTTCTGGGTTTCAACTTCAACTCTAAGCACTGTTGCTGTTGGAGTAACATCAACCAACATATGAGAAAACATAAAATATACTGTGCTCCAGCTGCTGTTACTAACATAATAACTTGAGATGTTATGTAACATGAAGATGCTCAGACACGAGAATCTGAAAATGTGATCTAATTAAATGTCACTCCACTTCTGGGAACACTAGGAGACATTCATTGATTGATTTTATTGTCCACCTCAGTGGAAATTTGCTGGTTTGTCCGAGAAAGAACAATAAAAATGCATATAATCCAGATAACAAAACATACGATTATCTAGAGGCCACATCACTGGAAGACAAACACCAGGTGAATCTGTACTTACATTAAAATAATCCAGAGGACGTTATGTAGTTATTGTTGAGAGAAATTGTGTATTATGACGATGATGAAAGATGTTTTCAACCAGGCTCCTTTATGCCAATTCAATTAAGTGTTGGCTAAAGCCAAAGGCTCCCCAGCTTCCTGATTAAGAACAATTCTTGATTAGCTTTCCTAAAAATGCTCTCTGTTCTCATTAAAAGTTAGGATCTGATAAATGACTGTGCCCAAGTATTTAAAATGTTTTACTTCTTCTACAGGTTGATTATTGAGACATTATTCCATCCCTCAGACTTGCACTAATACTCTTATTGTCAACACTGTCAATATGAACATGTAGATTGACTTCAACACCAAAATGCTGTGCAGCATAGAGAAAGGCATCATCAATAGACAACTTACCTTCTCAATGGTCAAGAGCTGTGATGATGGTGTTGGCTCCAGGTTCTCCATCTCCTTTAAAGGACATCATGACTATGAACTGGAGGCCACATCACTGGAAGACAAACACCAGGTGAATCTGTACTTAAAATAATCCAGAGGCTGTTATGTAGTTATTGTTGAGAGCAATTGTGTATTAACTATTTGTATGACCAGTTACTACTGATGTTTTCATGTTGGCAATTCTTTCTTCTTTTCTTTTTGATGAACAGATAATGCAGCTGGTGAATCAGATCATTTATTGGAACATATACAGGGATCTTGAGGAGGGAGACACAGAAACTCATCAGCAGCCTCAGGCCAAGCAGAGCCTTCGGGAAGGCGTCCTGTTACTACACAGAGGAGGCCTGGCATCATTCAGATGGGTGAAGTACGGACGTTTCCTTATTGCAGTAGCACTGCTGTTACACAAGAGCTACACAACCGATGTGCAGCATAGTTAGTGATGAGAAATGATTTGTTCCCAGTTTCTCACATGAATACTTTGATTTAACTTTTTACTAATGATTTCCATATTATATCTGAATTCCAAGCAGGTTTTATATTGTGATCATGCTGCAGAGGTGACAGAATTAAATATCTTTTCCTGGACATAAATACTGAATAATGTGTCTGATATAACATTTCCTACAAAAAAACTTCAAGTAACTACTTAAAAATTCTGAATAGTACATCCATTCATTCTCCTTCATTGAAAATCCAGAATCTATGAATATTCAAATATATGTCATTTAAAAAGCTTACAGAAGTACTACACACAATATTTATAGTACTTCTCCACTGAAGGCTCCACTGAATTAATTACTGGACCACAACAGAGAAAAGCACCTTCACCTACAGATGAATGTAAAAACATCTTTTTAGTATCAAACTCTGCACAGTGATGCTGAAATAAGATCAACACATTTTTTAATTGAAGGGGACCTTAATACTTAAAGTCAGTATGCATAATAATAATACTTAATTATCTGGAGTTGACAGAATTTACCCCCTAACTTGAAGTGTAATGCACTGAAGTAAGAAATTACTTCAGAAAGACAGGTGAGAACAACAGCGGGTAACAGTGAGCCTGGTTCCAGCATCTCTGAAACTCACAAATTAAATAATTCTTATTTGTTAAATATCTATAAAGATCAAAACATTAAAAGATAGTCACTACAGTCAACTAAGAACCAGTCTGAGCACAAAACTCCCCATAAAACCAATAATAAATCAGACATATTTGATAACTCACTTGTTCCTCATTCCCCTCTCACCCCTGACAGATCATGAATTTGATAACATTGATTGTTGACCATTGTTTTGAGTGGAGTTCCTCTAACTGAACCCCTTGTTGTGAGTCTGAATGAGTCCATGCCCCTGTTTCCTCACAAACTACCCTTGACAATAAGTTGTTAATCAATGAGCTTTAGAGGTGGTGGCAGATTGCGATCTGACATTTTGATATAGAGCCAAGTTAGCTGTTTCTGACTGTCTTTATGCTATGCTAACTGAATAGAGATGACAGTGGTATTGATCTTTTCATCAACACAATAGGCGTATTTCTCAAAATGTCTATTACTTAACATGTCCTTGGTGAAACATTTTACTTTCTCTTTGTTATAAACAGCAGCATTAACAATGTGAGTGATGTCCCTCGGTGCTCATTATGTTCTCTTGGGTTTCAAGTGCAATTATTGCACAAACATTATAACGTAGCAGTTAACACATAGTACGTACTCGATACAGCAAGTACTGAGGAAAAGCAAGGCAAGTTGTTTTATATAGCACCACTCAGACACAAGGCAATTCAAAGAGCTTTACAGAAGCATGGGGATACATTCAGAAATAAACATTAAAATCACATAAAAATTACATTTAAAAACAATTTAAAAAAGCTTCAGTGAATAAAATAAAAATATCTGAATAAGTTGAGGTTACATAAAAGGTAGGAGAAACCATTTTAAGAGAAACTGCAGTGATAAAAAGACATTAAAATAAGCAAATGCACAACATTAAAAAGATGCTACATGTGTGATTTAAGTGAGCAAACAGTGTCAGCAGATCTCAGGTGTTCAGGAAGTTTGTTCCACAAACTTAAAGTCGCTTTACCTTCTTTGGTTCTGACTCTGGGGACACTGAGTAAACCTGTCTCAGACCTTGTATGGGACTTGGGCACAGCTGAGGTGCTGTTGTTGTGGTTCACATTAGACATCGCTCCTTCTCTATTCTGTTCCAGGTACGAGGTCCAGCTTCTCCCGGGCCAGCTAACCCTGGTCCCCTTCAGGACTCGAGGCCCCACTGATGGTGAGGTGACGTCCTCTGTGCCCATGTCCACTGTGATTCACCTGTCAGACGGCGACACCAGCGTACAGAAACCTCACAGCCCGGACGCTTTCACACTGATTACCCACAAAAATGAGTACCAGTGAGTGAGTGAGGGTTATTGGGGGAATATCACACCTAATGAATTCTATCCATCACATCAGCTGTGTTTCCTTTCATATTAATTTACAGCCTGGTAATAGTGTGTACTTTCAGTTTGCAGTCTCTCCAGTGCACTTATCTTAATTGTAGCAGTTATGATGCAGTGAGTGCTAAAGTCATAAATATAGGCTTGAGGTGTTTCTAACCACACATGCTAATAAGGGACGTTGAGTTAAATGTTTTTTTTTTTTAATTCACTGCAGATTCAAGGTGCCTCTATCAGATCAAGCCAGCACCCAAGGGGATATCCAGAGGGAACGAGATATTTGGGTCGATGCCATTGACAAACTGTGTTCAGACTGGAAGAGGAAGTCAAAGGACGAGCACATGTTTGTGGAAACAAAGATTCTACGAAATCTTAGCATCGCCGAAGAAGCAGAAGACACCAACACAGATCTCGAGTCAAGTGGTGGATTTAGTGGTGGGACTACCATTCCTCCTGGTGATTATGTAAATGCGGATCCCACTTCCAGCAGTGACACGAGTCAAACTTATCCCTCCCCTGATTACACAAAGCCTGTCCCTGTGCCTCGCAGCCCCAGGAAGGTTGCTGCTCAATCCATTAGTGTTACTTCACCTCCTGCCCTGTCACCAACTTCTCCCACTGTTGTCCCCTTATCATCACCTACCTCTCCCCCACCCTCACCCTCCCGAACTCCCCTTGCATCCTCACACACAGTCCCAGAGTTGCGTAAACATGAATCAGGCTCGTCGGTTGTGAAGGGGCCTTTACCCATGGGAATCCCAGCACCGCCACCTTTGCCCTTAAAACTGAGGCCGAATTACACACCAAAAGTACACACCAAGGCTTTCCACTGGGACCTAGTTGGCACAGAGAAGGTAACACTGCCACTTAAAACTTAATTCATCAGAAGGCTCAAAATTAGCATATTTTCACAGTTAGTTTAAAACCTACAAAGGCTCTCATCGGTGTGAATTATTCTTATTTAAATGCAGCATTTGACTATTTTGGCAAACACAGAAAGGTCAGTTTTAGCTCAGTTTACTCTCCGTTATTATTCATATTGCATCATTCTGGGGAATTAGTCTTTGTTTTTTTCTGTCACTTAGCCTATTGCTTCCCCATTGCTGCTCTTTTGTAATGTTAACATTGATTTCCCAATGAAATGGAGTTGTCTCAACACTGAATTAATTTGTTTGTTGGCAGATTGCAAAATCATTTTGGTTACAAGAAAGCACTGGGAGGATTGAAATCGACACATCACGCTTATACGAGCAATTTGCCATTAGTGATCTGGGGGCGTTCTGTGCGGCTGAGCAGAGTAATACCCAGCACATAATGCTGAACCAGAAGATTGCACACAACTTCAGTGAGTATGGCTCAACAATGAATCTGTCACTGAGTGTTATTGTGGTGAAGTTGCTCATAAATATTGTCCAATGCAACAGATAATCTTCAATAGTTTAGGCAGGCGATAAGAAGCCATTCCTCTTGATTAAGTAAAATCAAGGTTCTTGTTTCTTCAGTAAATTAGAAGTTGTGGTGTCAAACAAGTTCTTTTCACAACCACCAGAGGGAAGCACTGTATGTAAAGAGTAGCCAGGATCTGTGCAGAAACAGAATTAATGTCAGGCTCTTTGGTTTTCATGAATTAGACTTTAATCACCCAATTAAAAGGAAGCTGACCTGAGAAGTGTTTTGCAGAGGGTCTATAAATGCTGCCATTTTGATGCTCTCAAAGTAATGGGTGGGATTGTTATGGTGCAGTGGCTGTAAAGCAGTCATTCCTATTATGCGTCTGCAGGGGGCAGTGTGTTACCAATCCATAACTGCCCGAGCACCCCGCAGACCTATTGTGAAGTGGAGCATTTTCTATTTCTTATCTAATGGCTTTTCACTTTTGATTAACAGTGTGTATGTGGCTTGTATATTTCATGACCCAAGCCAGGGGAGAGCATTTCAGACACTTCCTCTCACAGGTCCTCCAAGAGGCACAGACACTGTGAAGTGATACAGATGTGGTGGTGGTGGGCTGCTAAACGGAATCAGAGTGAAAATTCAGACTGGCGACATAATTAGAGTTTACACGTTCATGAAATATGGATAGGGGATCTAACTTACAACGACAGCGATTTCACTAGCAGTCACAGTTTGCGTTCCTTCCTGACCTGGAAACTTTGGTTGTGTCAGTAACGGAAGCTGAGCAATGACAACCTGCAGGAAACCTAAGGCCATGCATCTTTCTGCTGTGAGCTTTAGAAAAATGTAAACATTTGAAGAATAAAGGAGACTATGTTTGCTGTCTGTCTCCCTTTGGTCCAGTAATATAGAAATATAGATAGTTCAGCAGTGGTGGAGGAAATATTCAGATCCCTTACTAAAAGTTGCTATATGTAAGTTTTTGCTATCACTACATAGACAATGTTAGCAATAAGAGCACCAAGAGCTGACGCCAATGGTGGAAACAACTCTCTTGTTTTGCTTCTATTTTAATCACTTCTTTTCTTCTGCTAATGTTAGCATGCTAATCAGCTAGCCTGGCCTCAGCTCAATATGAAAGGACGGGGAAGTAGCGCTGATCAGACGGAATATTGTAACCTCTTTTCTTGTAAATGCAGTGATGACGGAAACTCTTGGATAGCGACCACACCACCAGCTCTCAGGAAAAAAACTAAATGTGGCAGCAGAGAAAATTCACAAATAGCACCTTTAAATAACAGAAGCAATACTGCATGTTAAAAACAATTCATTACAAAGAACAATCCTGAAATGGAAATGTCACTTAAATACAATGTGTGAGCATTATGAGCAAATTGTACTTTAAGTACCAAAAGTATAAGTATTCATAAGCTAAAAAAAAAATCCACTTTTAACTGTACCATAACAGATTATGTTATTAGAGCACATTTTCAAAATCATATCTTAATCTAAATTGTTGAGGAGTAGTAAAAAATATAAAGTAAAGTATAAGTAAGTAAAGTAACTGACAGTAAATAAATGTACAGCAGTAACAAGCATTTTCCTCTAAAATATGTTGCAGTAAAAAGTAGCACTACATAAAAATACTCACCTGAATTGTTGGACGTAAGTTTAGCACATGAAGAGATGAGCTTACATTATACCACTGTATTGTGGATCTGACTTTATGGGGATGTTTTAATGAATGAGACCTTTTTTGCAATAAAAACAGAACAGAATCAGTCCAGAGGTGACTCCTGCCTGTTTACTCTATGAAAACACAGCAACTCCCCCAGGACTCAGTTCTCATTGAAGCCTGATATGAAAAAAAAAAAATCTGTAGTTAATAGGACTTCTCTCTATCTCTTGGCATCTCTCACACATGCACACACACAAACACACATGCCCTCCCCACTCTTGTTTGCATGTTTATTGCCACAAACTTTGTGTTGTTTATTCAGCTCATGTCTCATTCTTTGCTGCACTTTTTATTCATCTGATTTCATTACAATGGGGTGCCCATGTGCATGCGAGAGCTCGCATTGTTTCTGCAAAGATAGCACCAGCTCAGCAGACCTCCATTAGATAATATCATATATATGTCAAGTATGTGATCAATAATTAATGAGCAAACTCAGAGCTGTTAATTAGCATGAGGCATAAAGCTGCCGCTCTTTATTTTATTCAGAGCGATGAACACTGTTTGCTGTTTACACACTGAGGCAGATGGAGGTGGACAGCTTGAGCAGGTGGTTTTATTTCTGTTGTACTGTGGTTTTGAATGGTTTCCTCTGATAATCAGCATGATCCTTGAGGGCAACCAGACACATCAGTCCATAGGACAATGTAATGATCTGTGTACTTATTTATAGTATTTTAAGTGCTCTACATGAATCAAAAGAATGTAGCTCATATTGATGTATTTGATTGAATTCAGTTAAAAAAATACAAACAGAGCAGGTGAAAGGTACAGATGCAACGATGAGGTCAGTGGTGTGTATTCAGATGCTGTGAATGAGTGAAAGTGCCAGAGCATTAAAAGGAAAGGTCCTGTATTCAAAATCCTCCTGAGCTAAAAGTTCAAGATACTGAACAAGATATTGAAATGACAAATAACGTATTGTTCATGAAAATTGTATGATTGAATGTTTCATCTGATGGACCAACATATAAGCAGAAACTTACCATTGTAGATAATTGAGGTGGAGCTGGTTTTAACTACTTCAGTGGTTTCTCACCCAGAGGCACCTCCAAAGGGTGACAAAATCAATCTCAGGGGTTCTGTAGCCAAACATAATGGTCTGTGGCACAAATCTGTATTGTTTAAGGCTCTGAAGTGAGTAGAGCCCTTAGGGCCCAGGGCAGTGAGGGCACAAGCAACATATCTGGTCAAGATCTCAATCTTGTTAACGGGAACTTGTCCGTAAGTGCCACTGTCGTGAGTGATGACATTTCAACAACTCGAACACTACTGTTGTCTGTTGTTGACAGATAATCTGATGTTCAGACTGACTTTTCCTCACCAGCCGTTGAAACAGCTAACATTAGCAGTTAGCACAGAGAGAAGCCCACAGCAGCTTGTAACGGCGGCCTGCCCCCTTGTGCACCTGCTGTTTTTCCACCTTTAAAAAAAAAAAAAAAAAAAACAGCTGATGACCAAAATATCACTTTATTTTGCCTCTTCTTTTTCCTGTCTCTGGACTCCCTCAGTGGCAGCTCTATAAAAATACTCTTTCTCAATATTTAGTAGAAAACATTATTTACTTTGTAATAGCATTTCTTTTTTTGTCTTGTCCTGGATGTCCCGATGTGGCTCTATACACATTATCGAAGTTCCTTTTTCATTATCATGGGGCATTTAAATGTTGGTACCCAGGAGAACAGTGATATGTTAATGTGGCACTGATTACATGATAACTTTTTAGGACCTCTGCCTGAAACATTTATTCAAACTAAACCACCTGTCTCTTTCAATTCAAAGACATAGGTGTGATGAGATACCTCAACAGGCTCACAAGCCAAAAAATTAATTTGGATAAAATAAAAGTGTATAAATTTCTCTCTGAAAATGTAGTGGAGTAGAAGAATAAAGTAGCATTACATGTAAAAGTATAAGTCCATTTAAAAAAGTACTTGAGAACAGAACTTTCTGAGATTTGTTGTGGCTTCTTATGATCATAATGCATTTCAGACTGGAATATGTGTCTGACTAATGTGGTTATTTACCATGGTGCATGCTGCCTATTTAAGACTGGAAATGTCGCATTCCTAATTAAAAGTACACCTGTGTCTTGGTGCATCTAGTGGGATATCTCCATCTCCATACTCTAATTTACCAGGGCAAAGCCCAGTTTGTCTGAGTGCCAGGAAACAAAGGGCCTGATTTGCACTTGTATGTTTTTCTTAATAAGCCAGATAAGACAGCTGAACCTCACTCTTGAGGACACTGGTAGCACTCAGCATTGTTTTTGATGTTTCATGTTGTGATTTCCTCATTTGAAAATGTGACACAAAGTCCTCTGTTGGTTGTAGTGAGGGAATTACTGTCTCGGGTCTTTCGTGTCAAGGACTTAGACACGTGATGATGACAGCTTTATACCTCCAAAACACTAACTATTATGATTATTTCATTATGATTATTTCATTCACTTTACCATGAATAGAGTTTCAATGAGAAAGATTAGATGATATACATTCAGTATTAGAATATTATTTTGGATTGGAAAAGCTTAAGTAAACCTTTATGGACTGTTAAAGGATTAGCTTGGTATTTTCAGAGATACACTAGTCTACGTTCTTGCAGAGATTTGGAAGAAAAGATTGATAGCATTCTCATATATACCTGTTCAATATGAAGTAATATGGAAAGTAAAAATTTGTTTCTATTTCTGTTACTGAAGTAGCTGTTCATAGGTTGTATTATTTTCTCTTTTATTGCAAATGCAACTGGCAATTAATTGAACAGAAACAGATGTTAATGCTAACATTGGCTATGTAGCAATAGCAAAACTTAAAGGAACACAAAGGCTCCATTAAAGGAGTTGTTATTGTTAAACACCTAACGTTTGCATTAACAGGTCTTACCAGTATTGAACAGCAAACTTCATTTACTCATCAGGGGCTGTCACTTAAAATAATCCTCTCGTTTTGTTTCTACTTCTATCACTTCTTTTCTTCTACTGATGTTAGCATGCTAACCACGGGCTGGACCATATTTTCACCATTTGATACAAAGCCACGATAGCCACGAATTTGGCCTGAGGAGCACTGCTCCGAAGACATATTATAACCTCCTGTATTGTAAACAGCTCTTGTTTTAGTATATAGCTATAAATGGTGTTGTTGTTAGATTAGCATCAAACTTTATTCATTTGCCAGAGTTGTCTCAAAAAGCAACCCCTTAATTTTTTCTTCTATTTCTATCTAAAGTTAGCATGCTAACCAGCTAGCACCTGTCTGGCCGAAATGTCTCATCACTGAGTTACTGTAGCCTCCAATCTGCCCAAAAGAAGATGTGTATTATTGTCTCTTGTCTTGTGAACACAACAATGACTGAGGTAAACAGCTGTTAATGCTACCATTGGCTATGTAGCAACAGCCAAACTTACAAATGGCTCCTTTAAACAAACAAGCTACAACAACAAACACAAATATAAACCTATTTAGTATGTTTTCTTTAGATAATGACTGATGACAGATACATTTTAGTATTGAATGCAATTCAGATGATAACCATGCAAGTTAACAAAAGAAAGATGGATGTGATACTTCCAAATGAAAAAGAAAATTATGTCAACCAATAAATGTCTGGGTGTCTGACAGGCCCGTGTAACTATATTTTGTGAAATTCACAATGTACTTTACATACATGTCTAAAATTCCCAAAGAAGGCTCCTAATGAATGCTCTTCTCAGGTCCTGAATTATGCAAAGGCATTTTCTATGAAAAAAAAAAAAAATCACATCAGCTTTGACTTGATAGAATGCAAATTTGTGCATTTCCCTTAGGCATTTCAGGGAAAGTAATTAAGCAAAGGGCCCTTTGTCTTCACAATGCTTTTTGAGTCATTTCATCGCATGATAAGAAGACTATCTGTCAAGAGGAAAGCTTTCATGTACCATTGAGTGTGTTGACTTTTTCTAATCTATTGTTCTTCTAGACATTTTCCTCAAAAGTTTTCCAGTGCAGCCGGGAGAGCTGAAGGACAAACTATTCATTGTTAACAAGGAAGATGGAGGCCTGTCTGATGAGCACATCACCTCTCTGAGGAGGTATGACTTTGTGCCAAAAAACACTGATTTGTATTCATTCCTTACTGTGTCACAAGTGAAGCCGAGAGGTGAACGACTTTTCGTGCCCGAGTCACTGGGCGGTTGATGCGTGTGGCAACGACAAAAACCCTTAGAAACTAACAGCATAGCAAATCGTCAGCAGTGGATGTGAGTCCATGGTACAGTTAGGACAATGTGAAACAGGAGAAACCACTGCCAGTTCATGTGAAGAAGACACACGGTTTGCACAGCCGTCTTCACAGTGCTCTAATACTAAAGAGCAGATGCCAGAACCTTTTACCACAGCAGCTTACTAATAAAAGTTTTATTTCGGGTTATTTGTGGAGATGGAAACTATTGACATACCCTCAGGAATATAACACTGAAAGCAGGTAAAATGCTTCCTGATTCTTACCTGACGTTTACTCAGTGGCCCCGGATGCTGACCTCCTGGAAGGCAAGTGATCTAATGTACTGTGTGGAGGATCTTATTTATTCTATGAAAACGTAATATATATTTTAATGCGACGGGACGTAAGCCTGAGGAATATAGTCTTGAGAGAACCACTCCCAACAGGTGCTGCAATATTAATGACTGGTGCTACTCCAGTGGCACATAGACGGGCTCATGAAAAAGTGAATGCCTTTGGTTTCAGGTCAGAATGCTGGGAAATGACAGGAGGACGAGGTCCAATTTAAGATGACGGGGTTCAAATTCAGTACATGTGAGTAAATGGCTGTTACCATCAGGGACTCGCCGCTTTATATAGCTGACGAGGACCATCAGCGCTACTTGGCTTTTAATCACTTGCCTTTCTCCAGGCCACTGGAAATCAATGTCATGGCATCAGTCCAAGAGAGGGAGATAGAAAATGTGATGACATAAAGTGTAAAGTATGTGAGATTTTTTATCAGCTAAATAAGGAACAATATTTTGCACATGGACTCACATGTTTTCTCTTCTTTTAAGGAATTGAAGAAGTGAATTATATATATATATAGTCCGTTTGCACATAGCTACGATGCAATGACGGTAGCTACAGCTGTAGGCAGGTCGTTGCGCATAGTCTGTCAGTCACACGGTAGCTATGCATCCCCTGCTTTATGGTCTATTTTCTCCTAAATGGGACCATCATTTAAAAAAATTAACATCATGTTGTATTAAAAAAGACTTGAAACTGGCAATTACAGCCATAAAAGGAAAAAGTTTACTGAGCTAATAAATCAAATGAGACGTAAGGCCATTTTCCCATAGACCTCGAGACAAACACAAATTTCTTTTTACAACCAGTGGAGTCGCCCCCTGATTGTCATTAGATAAAATGCAGGTTTAAGGCTTTTCAGCATTGGCTTCACTTTACAGACCCAGAGTCTTCTTTTTTATACACACTCTATAGTCAAGGTTAGGAAATGGTATAATCCACTTCAGGGGTGTCAGAACAGGCATGAAGATGGGAAATATATTGTAATATTTACAATTACAGGTAATAAGGATATAAATGTTTGTTGTGTCCTGGTTATTCATAGTCTATGACTGCTCATCACTTTTACACATACTGTAAAAGGACATACATTGCACAGGAATATACTTCTATACATGTAATTACATTTGATCTTAATCCCCTAAAAATTTGATTCTGAGGGTGCTACTTAAGAGACCTATGTATTTTACACACTTGTGTACTTGTTGTTGTAATGCTACCAAAATTATGACTTTATCAGTTAGTTACTACATGGCAGTAGAAATCTAATGAATAACTCTATTTACAGAAGATTGTTAGAGGAGGCCATGTAAAGGCCAACATTAAAGTCAAAATATTTTTGACACAGTCAATCAATGATTGTAAAAATACATTATAATAATAATATTATAATAATAAAAATATTTGCAAGAGAAATTCTAGCTTGTTCATAGAAGAGATTTGTATTTGTAAAAAAAACTGTCTGAATAAAACTTCAAATACAAATCTCTTTATATGTGCAAACTTGAATATCTCATGCAAATTTATTTTACATCACAAATTTATTATTATTATTATTATTATAGAAAATTTAATTATTTGTGAACATCGCCACACATTTTCAACATGCTCTCTCTTGATTTAGTGATAAATGTTCAATATGGCATCTTAAGACAGACAGCTCATCTGTCTTGAGACATAAGATGTGCTTATTCATGTCCTTGTGTCCTGTCTGATGTGGACCCTAAAAGAGATTTTTCTAATGACATATGAATCTAGAAGGGCACTCTTTGGAGTACATGGAGTGAATAGAGCACATCGGCTGAGGCCAAACAATCCTACAGATCCAGATTATTATCTGGACCTGCACCGAATTGTACAAACTCAAAGATCTCAAAACCATAAAAATGTCTGATAGGTTTTTGACTTTCAGTTCAAAAGGTCTAAAAACCAACACACACAAAAGACACACAAAATGAACAACTAGCTGGTGAACACAGTCGAGCATTTTGTAGCTAAAAAGCCTGATATTTGTGTGTGTTTGTAATTTACTTCACAAATACAGACACAGTGGCAGAAGCAAGATCATTCAAGCCCCTGAAATCAAAAATAAATTTAGTAAATCTATGTAACATTAAATAATTGTAACAAAATAAACAACATTAGAATTTAAATGAATTAAAAATGTGCTTCCTCTCGAACGGATGACTGTTTGATCAGATTTGACAGTGACAGCAATCTGGTAACTGTCAACAGCTATGCGACCAGACGAGGCAGATGGTCGCCCACTCAGAGGCTGGTTCTGCTCCAGGTTTCTGCCCCTTAAAAGGCAGCTTTTCATTGCCACTGTCACCAAGTGCTTGCTCTTGATGGGAATTGTTTGTCTGTAAATAATATTATAAAGAGAAGATCTAGACCTGCTCTAGTTTAAAAGTGTGAAAACTGACTTGGCGACTGAGCCCCTGACTTCTTCCCTGCGCCACTCAGTGAAATAGCCAAACTGTTCTAACTTGGTCCGTTCATGTTCAAGTCCGTCACTCATAATGGTTGAGAAAACACATTTTCCATGGCATCTAACAAGAGCAGTGATATTGTTATGTTTGTTTTCATGTTCAAGGTATGTCCCCACAGTGGATGATGTGGAAATGTACAAATCTCACAAGGGACCAGTGACAGAGCTGCACATTGTGGACCAGTACATGATGGAGGTACAGTTCCCCATAAAGCAGTGTTTCTCAAACTTTTTAAGACCAAGGACCACTTAACCACTAAAATTAAAACTAACCTACCACCTAATTCCCAAATACCCATAACATTTTTTGTGACAAAACAGGATTAGAAAAGCAAAGCAGCTGGGAGATGAACCAAGGTCCTCAAAAGTCATCTATCTTACTCACTCAGATATGTTTTTGCCACTATGAAACACATGGCTTGTGCCTCACAGTCTACAAGATTACAAATGGTGGCATCATACCAAACACACACTTGAAAACTGTCCAGATGCCATCAAATGCACTAAGAGTCTCAGTCATGGGGACTTAACTGTAGTAAAACTTAACACTTTCCTGTTGCATACATTATGTTGAAGGTTTCAAATGATTCTCTTTTACTTGACCCCATCTGAGCCCAATGATTTTGTCAACTGTCAGCATTGACAGGCTGCTCATCACTGGTGAAATTAACACAATGTCAGTATATATCTATATATGTCACAATGGCTAACTGTTAGCTTCATCCACATTATCTTTCAATGTCACACTGAGCATTTCTGACGCTACTTGAGTGGACAGTGTCACAAAACGGTTGGTTACAGTGAAGTCCAACGACACTGTAAAGCAGCCAATTCAAATCATAGTGTTTGAATTTACATGAATTGATTTAATAATGAAAACAACACGTTAGTTACTTGTTAGCAGGTTCTGTGGTCACTCTCAGACAGCTTGAGAAACACTACATTTAAATTATGATATTATGATAACTTCATTCATCAATTTACTTCACATTTTAAAAAGGCTGTCATAGAGTTATGATCACTGATTAAATATTGTAAGTTCCTTTAGATTTGGCTTGTGACACTATGACCAAAGCAGAATCTAATGTGGCCTTTGCTCTGCATTCATGTGGGTGTCATGACAAGCTTTGTTTATCACCTCCCAATATGCCTGGCAGTCATCTGACCCATGTTTAATTAGCTCAAGGCTGCAGGAGGCGTAGCAGATGAACAACAGGATGATCAGCCCACAGTGCCTCCAGGCATAAGATATTTCAAATGTACGAGTCAGGGTGACATCTCCTATAGAAACCACGTGTATGTCTGGAGGCACATGGCTTCTGTGGCAGTCACCTTGAATATACAACATTAACAGGCCTCTTCACTGCTGCCAACTACAGCAGGTACTATTCAAGCACTGCACTTAATAGAAAGTGAGATGTCATCAGTTGAAATTGAGGATCAGAGATGATTGCTCACTCCTGTGAGTTTTTTTTTTTTCTTTTTTTTTGTTCTGCAATATTCACTCATCCCACACAGTCTCCCACTAAAACCCATTGAATTATTAAAGAAAATGAAAGGGCTGACACATTTATGAATCATCATAATTTCACTATTTTATTTTGAGCTGATGAAAATAACCAGGAGCTGCAGCACCAACACACAGGTGGTGGTAAACATCAGCATGTTAATATTGCCATTGCAAGTATGCATTAGCTTCAAGCACCTCTGTGGCTACATTAAGTCTCATAAAGCTGTTAGCACGGCTGTAGGCTCCTAAGGCCTGTTTTCCTTCAGAGACGTTGAAAGGGTCTGATTATCTAACAGTTCTGAATAATCACTTTCCTCTCAGGATGTCTGTGGAGGACACATGAGTGGAATGTGAGAACAAAATTTTGCACCATAGAAGAAAAAAACCTCACTATATTAGTGTCGAGGCACTGACCTTTTCCTTAAATGAGCCAATAAAATCCTAATCATGCTTCGCAGGCTGTCACAGTCTGATGTGCAGCAGTGGTCTAGTGCTGTGTCTTGCACAGAGCCTCCTCTTGCACAACATTGTACAGAAGCACAAGCCACAATTTTCTCTGAAACTAACAAAAGTAACTTCTCTATGCCTCTATTATTCTCTGTTCTATATTGAATAGAGCGAGTGAATGAGAATGGTACTGACTAGAATATAACCTGGTATTTTGAGGCACACCCTTGTGAAGGAATCACTGCAATGAAGTGCTCTTTTTGTAACTGCATTTGATGGTTTCCTCCTCCCACCTGTGAGTTTTGGCTCCTACTATAGATGTTGAATCAGGACTCATAGCAGGCCACTTCAGATGACCAGTGTTTTCGTCTCATCCTTGGTGCTTTTAGCTGCAGTATGCTTTGGGCTATTATCCTGTTGGAGGACCTGTGACTGCGACACAGCTCTCCAACACTGGGCAGCGTGTTTTGCCCCAGAACGCCTTGATTCTGATTTCACTCCTGCCTGCACAGATTCAAGGCTCCCTGTGCCAGATGCAGCCCAGACAGACCATAAAGTAACTGAGCATCCTGAGTGTTTCACAGCAGGGATGGTGTGCTTTTCTCTGAAAGCTTAATTTTGTCATCTGTGAACGTGGCACTGATGTGACTCACCAAGAAGCTCTAATTTTGTTTCATTTGTCCAAAGGACATTCTCCCAGAAGCACTGCAGCTTGTCAGCATGATATTTATCAAACTCCAGTCAGGGGTTTTTTATGTTTCTCTTTCAAAAGTGGGGTCTTCCTGCATTTCCCTCCATGGAGCCCACTTTCTTTTAGAAAGCGACATGATGTGCAACTGGACTCTGTTGCTCCCTGACCCTGGAGTTCAAATTTGTTTTGAAGTGCTTGGTCCTTTTTTTCCCAAATTTCAAACTCTGCTGTTCAACCCAAGTGTCAAACCCACTGTGACGTCACCCATTGGTTTATGAATTACAGCTTTGAAACCTGCAGTTTGATGTAAACCACATTTGGAGGAGAGGGTAGAGCTGAGGAGGAGTGAGGGGTGGATCTGACCTGCTCCGATAGTCAGGCAAAACATTTACTGAGGTCATAAATCATGTAGAAAGTAGGGACCTTTTCCTATAGACCTCAATACAATCTTCAATACAACATCCTTGATAATGCTTCTTTTTACAACCAAGTGGCTCTTTAAGGCTCTTCAGCATTGGCTTAACTGTTCAGACCCGGAGTCGACATCCATTTTTATATTTAGTCTATGGAGCAACCTGGGGTCAATTTTCCTCTTGTGGCCACATCAAGGGAGGTGGGGTACGATCTTAAACTTCTTCATTAATAACATTAACACTGTGGACAGGGAACATTGAACTGTTTGGAGATGATCTCACAGGCTTAAGCTTTACCATGTGTGGCAATTATTTTCTTCCTTATCTTCTCAGACATCTCTCGTATTTTCTTCCTCTTATCCATGTTCAGTGTGGTGCACACGACGATACCAATGATACAATGAGGACATTTCTTCATTTAAACAGATTATTGACTGATTATAAGACGGAAGACACCTGTGATATTAATTGAAGACAATAGTCTGCTTGAAATATCACTACAACACACTGCTACGGGGTGTCAATCATTTTGTTCAGTCCATTGTAGAGGAGCAATAATTCTGCTCTTTTCACGGCTTCTTGTTTTAGTCTGAGGCAGACTGGAGGCACGCAGGCGTGCATGACAAAAGAGCTTTTAATTTCCACATTTTTCAGAAAGAACAGGGCCCTGTTTCATTGAGGTGCAAGGGCACCAACAGGTTTAGCCACATCTTAAATTACGCCCATCATTTCGCTGCAGAAATCCTACAAAAGAGAATTACCTCTTACATGTCAAATTTGGTGAACATCTGAGATCTGAAGGGAAAAGTCGAATTCCTGAGATGAAAAGGCACCAAAAAATACCTGATAATGTGATTACTTTAACGTCAGTGACTAATGTGAGAACACAGTTTTAGCCCAGGAGGAATTAAAGTATAACAGTGTTACCATGACATGGAATCTTTTAAACTCCCATTACAAATTTAAAATGTGTCAGAAAATGTGACAAGAGGAATGTGGTGCTTGAGAGTGTGGAGGATGACACATTCTGGGATTTTTTAAAAAAGCTACATGATTGCATGGTCAAAATATCTAACACAGCTCCTTACATCTTTCCTTAAATATCTATCAGACCAGGTGCCCTTTGGCTTTTTTTTTTTTTTTTTGAGATGGTTCTTGTGCACGAGCAGCATGGGCTGACGACGTGGAGTGATTTATGAGAGGTTAGCACCGACACAAAGGTCGACTAGGCAGCTCAGCCAATCGTTTCAAGGTGTCAAGCCTTAAGTTTCTCTGTTAAATCAGCCTGTCGACAGGTCCACAGTGCTCCACTTTCGCCTGGGGTAATCTCACCAAAGAGCTTGAGTCCGTGTGAACAAGCTGCAGCGATCCACCAACTGTATATCCCTGCAGTATCTCCCTGCAGCACTGTTTTTACATAATTCTGAATAATCACATGGAAATATGGGGTAATTGCACTTTCTTCATATCCACACAGGTTTTTACACTCACTTCTTTCTTTATCTCCCCCCCACGATGCAGATGTGCAACATCCCCTACCTGAGCACACAACTCGACCTGCTGCTAATGCTAAGAGAGCTCCCGATCAGCATGAGCGACCTGCTGCCTGTGAGTTTACTCCATTGCCTACAGTGCCAGTATCAAAGGTTTTAATCAGATGTTGAGCAGCTTTAAAAGCCCAGCCTGTTCCCACAAGCTGAAAAAAGAAGGCTAAACCATGAAAATACGAACATGCAAATTTATTCCATAATGCAAATACTAATGTTCAGATACATTCAGAAGAGAACATCTGGAAACTAACTGACATTAATACATGGTCACCTATTTTTTTCCCCCTTCCAGTTTTATGTTTGAAGTGGTGAGGGAAGTAGCTTCTTTTCTATCTGCTAGATGGCTAAGTGTCTTGAAGACAGAAAAGGTTTCAGAGGCACTTTAAGACATCCCCCCTTCGTTTGATGGAGAGAAGAAAAGATGAATCTTAATCAAATCAATTCCATTTTCCTGTAGGTATAAAACATACATCGATTTTTATCCTCATCCAAAACAATAAAAAACCACTTTGGGGTTTTGGGACTCTCATCACAGGCAGATACTCTTAAATTAATGCAGGGAAAATTATATATATATATAAAATACATTATTGCAATATATATATCATTAGTCAGACTAATTGGTAACACTCTTATAGAGGATTGTTGCTTATTGGCATTGGGGACTGCAGGGTGTGAAGATATTGCAGTCAGACAAGAATACCTCCCAGCTTCTCTGTTGTTTTTTCTGTTTTGTTTTTTTTATTTGATTCTCTCAAGCTTCTGTTTCTTTCAGCATCAGTGCTTCAGTCCTAATCTCTTGTCTGCTGACTGTCTGCGAACGAGGAGAAACAATGGATAAGAATGATGGCACTGTAATCCATTGACAGCGATAGTAATTTCTCTTTGTCTAAAAACACACAAACATATTGTGTGTCGGCAAGATGAATCGACAAGAAAGATTAGCAATTTCATTAAGTTTCAATTTACTCTTGGCTCTTTCTTTCTGATGTTGTTTCTCTCAGATTTATTAGAAAAAAATGTTATTTTTCAATCAAACTTTGATATTTGTGTGCAAGTGCTCTGGCAAAAAGAAAAAAAAGAAAAAAAAGATGGTTGTTCTCCATAATCCACAGTGTGTGAGTGCCACTGTCTTGCAGTACAACATGTTCAAACTTCGAGAGGTTAGGGTCGTCTGTGTCGCAGAATACTTTAAATCCTTTGATTCTCTGACATGACAGACTTCTTAAGGCTCCAACATTAAGGAGGATTTACTGACAGGCACGGCTTGAGCAGAGAAAAAGGAGAAGTCACCACCTGGGGAATGTTTTTCACCTACAGTGTGGTTGTTGGTGCTAAGTTTCACTGCCAGGATGACAGATTTTAACCAGACCTGGCTCCTTTCAGCTGTTTGCTGCGCTCTGTCTGCACATTTCCAAATATAAATAAGAGAATCAAAGACACAGAACCAAAGCCAGTGATGCAGTCGACAGGAGGAGCCCTGGGCAGGGAGGTATCCCCTGAAGCTGTAATGTATTGGATAGAAAGAGCAAATGAAGTCTGGTTCAGCACTTTTGTTAATCGCACCTTCATTTTCCATTAAAAGTCATAGTGAAACAGAAGTTAGAGCATCATTAGCCTCTAAAATGTCACATATTTCTTTATGAGGCACAGTATGAGGTTGCATTAAAGATTTAAAGTTCTTGAGACGGACTGTTCGCAGGCTGTTGAAAAGCAGTTATCATTACACATCTGTAACAATACCATGTTTCCAATAGTTGCGGTAACAGTTAAAGTTTCTAACCTGCTGCCAAGCTCCGTTCCACGTTACTGCTGTGCACAGGTACATGTGATGCTTAGCGTAGTCGTTTAACAACCAAAGACTGAAAACTACTGTGTGACAGTGAAGTTGAAATAATGTGACCAACACATTTTAACTTTTGTAAATAAAGTTTTGGACAAAATAATAAAAATCACAATCAAAGCAAATCCCTGATAACAGGCCTTCTGCACCTACTGGGCTCCACCAGCACCGGCTCACCTAAATAAATGTGTGATAACAGTTAGTTTAATTTACCCATACTAGCCCATATATTTGGGACAGATGTGTAATGGTTCCATCTTCAGTTGGCCTGTGTCATGGATGGTTCCCATAGAAATGCTTAGGGAAGAGGTTTATTGCAGGTGGGTAATTTATCCAGATGCAGATTTATATACTAGATGTGTTTTGAGGAGAAAAGACTTCAAGCATGAGGACTAACTGACTGGTTTTGGCACTTCCCCACCTCCTGTAAAGAGCAGTACAGAGCCGCCCATCAGGGACTGTCTGCACACAATACATGAGACAAATGGGGTTAGTCTCCACCCACACCTTCCTCACTGATGCTGCTCGATCAGGAGGTGGAGAATGATGGAGAAATTAATAAATTACAGCACAACCATGCTCTTTTGGAAATGTAATATAGCTCCCAAACTGAAATGTCAAACACACACCTCCTGCTATGATATTGCTTTGCTAGCTTGGACCATGACCAAAGAGCTAAGTCATTTTTATATGATGGGAGGGGTTAGCTACCTGCCCCGGATCACATTTAATTAAAGGCATTTATGTGAAAATTAAAGCAGGTTAGATGTGCTGGGATGTTCCAATTATCTTTTCTACAATTCTACAGTGTTTGATGGTGCAAAGCCAGTTGATATAATGTAGCTGGATTTCTACTTTCTCTTTTGTATAATTGAGGTTGATGCACTGGAAGGTTTTAGGAAGTTCTTCTTAAAACAGGAACATATGGTGAGGGTGTTGTTGCTGGCTTGGCACAGACCTTATTTGGAAGAGCTAACTCTTTGTCAAGGACTACGAATCCCACAACATCAAACTCTGCTTCCTCCAACTCACCACTGGCAAAACGTAAAATCCTGTTTTTGTTTCTTTTCAGTTTTTCCAGTATGATTTCTATCCATATTCAACACGATCTGCTCAGAGCTGGTTAAACAGGGAAATAGTGTGATATTCTAGAGGGATATTTGTACTTGACACAATTGCATACCAAATAATAATCTTGCCAAACAACATACCCTGATTATTCATTTCATGGGGTCAAATGAGGTGTTATGAGAGTGATGTTTATCTTTATAATGTAAAATACTAAAGCCTGGAGTTATTTTTGTCTACACTGTCAGCACAGAGGACCTCCAGACAAGCCTCAGCTTCATTCCACTTAAATTTCATGAAGTTGTTGTGTGGAGAAACTGATGCGAAAGCTTGTATGCAGTTAGATTACAGAAAAAAATGACTTGTGCTCTGTGCCCCTGTGTTTGTCTTCCAGCTGATTAACCAGAAGATCAGATTGTGCATGCAGCTGTACCACTGCAGGTCATTTGTTTGCGTGCTGGAGTACCTCCTCGCCATTGGCAATTACCTCAACGAGAGTGCCGGAAAGGAAAAGGCCAAGGGATTCCGCCTCTCCTCCTTAACTAAAGTACGACTCAACCGCTTGCTGCCTGACCTTTGATTGAGTTGCAGCACTAATTTAATAAGACTACTCATTGATATACACAGCAGGGCTTCTGTGCATCTTCTTTCAATTTTCTGCCTCATCCTTCCTGCTCCCGTCACTCAGGTTCACTCTGTGTCTTTGCCACTTTGACACAATCATGTGGACAGTTGTGTTATTGTATCACTGCCTGGTCTCACTGGAGAAATGAAACTTTGGCCACAGTAATCTGAATCACTTCAAAGTGATTCATCATAAACTGCAGAGCCAAAAAGTCTGAGTCTGTTTTCTGGTTTATTTAAAGGTGTAGTTGGACAATTTGGAAAATATGATTATTGGCTTTTCTGCTAAGAGTTAGATGAAAAGATCAATGCCACTCTCATGTTTGTCCAGGAAATATATAACCCCAGCCTGAGTTATCTTACCTTAGAATACACAGTTCCATAGTTGAAAACAGCAGAGTAAAACAAACCAGATTTAACTTGTTAATGAGCTTTAAAGGTACAGCTAGGTGCACTTTCTTTACCAGCACCTCACAAATTAAAATGTTTAATCTTATTTGATTAAGCTGTGAAAAAAAAATTATTGGCCAGGGTCAGAAATTTGAAGACGAGACTTCACACAGTCACTGTGCCTCTGGTTTGGTCATGGGAAAGACTGGGTTAAAATAAGTACTTTGTTAAGGTTAGAGGACCTTTGTCGTTATGCTTACAATATTAAACACACCATTAATGTTGTGGGACGGGCATGTACAAAAGAAACATCCATCCATTATCTATAGCACTAAGGGTTGCAAGGGGGCTGGAGCCAATCACAGCTGACACTGGGTGAGGGCAGAGTACACCCTAGACAGGTCGCCGGTCTGAGAAACAATAGGTTACCAACGGAAACAAACAGCAGTCTCCCATGTCAGGGTCCCGTATTTTCTTGACCCATCCTTAATGTCCTCCTGATATAGACTTCTTTTACGTCACCTGACTTCCTCTTTTACTCCTGTCATAATTACTATGGCCACTAGAGGTTGCCTAACACTAAAATGTAACTAAGGGGAGGGTAGAGCAGGTTGTCCATTAATCAGAAGGTCATAGGTTTGATTTCTGGCTCCTCCAGTCCACATTTCATGGGCAAGACCCCCAAATTGCCCCAATGTATCATCGGTGTGTGGTAGAAAAGTGTTATACATGTAGGGAATAGAATTGTATGAATGTGTGTGTTGCTTCTATTGCAAAGTGTTTTGAGAACTGCAATATAAGTGCAGTCCATTTAACAAGCTGCTTGCACAGGTGACCTACATTATGTGCTTGTTTCTTAGAGGAGGACCATATAAGAGTGGTATCAATTGACTCCTCTAAATCTCAGAAATAAAGGTAATTCCTTTTTTACACTGTTGTCAGGAGTTTGTGAGAGTATTTTCTCCCTTCCACTGAATTTAGTTTGTGCGAGCCCATCTACTGGGAAGGCTTAAGGGGCAGTGCCATTGGCACTGAGGAAATCGTCCTCTGCTCCATTTAATGAAGCCGAGGCCTTGTGGCTCTCAGAGGTGTTTCCAGGTCTAATTGAGAGGAGTAAACTTTTGCTGCTTCAGACAGGCTCTTGTCAAATTAAAGGCTGACTGCTTCCAAGAAAAATACATTGAGGTTATCACAGATATTTTTTGGAGGGGGGGGGTTCTGTTTTTTTTTTTTTTTTTTTAACTTGTGAGCATCAATACTTGGTGCAGGTCTTGTATATGTGGCCCTCAGAGGCTTTCCCTGAGCCTTAAATTGGTAAACAACATAACCTAGAAAAAGACTATGAGTACCTATCACAGGATTAGAGTGGTCCCTCTTGCATTTCAATTATGTGACACCATCAAGTGCAGCATGGCTTGAATTTTAGAGTCATCATTACCATTTTATACCAATATAACATAATATGAAAGCAATCACAGTTACTGCCTACTCTTGCCTCTATGAGTAATAATAAAAATAGATACAAATTTGAGAATAAATGTAAACAGAGCATTGTCATCCTATTTAATCCCTGACCTTCAAAAAGTAGGCTGCATATTTTGCGACAGTACAAACAGCTGTACATATACAGTGCACACGCCTTCTTCTTGTTATAAGACCTTGTGTTGTGTGTGGCAGGGGACGACAGGTTTGTATAGGCTTTTTCACTCTGTGTTTTCTCTCTCACCAGCTCACCCAGATACGTGGGAAAGACAGAAAGTTCACCTTGCTTCATGCCCTTGTGGAGCAGATCATGTTGCATGAACCGTGCTTGGCCGCTTTTACCCAAGAGCTGGCAGAATTTGAAACTGTCCCTGGAGGTATCTGCTGATCAGGATTTGATCAAAGCTGAACAAAAATCTGTGTGGTGCTTTTCAGTCGAGGTTTGTTGAGTGAAATGTGTATTTTCTGTGTGTCCCCGTTTTTTTGGGCAGCTTCCATCAAGGGCCTGACCGCAGAGGTAGATGGTGAGTAGATCGCATTTATTACTGTGCCCGAAGACAGTTTTACCGTGTGTGGTTGTAACATTTACTAGATCTTTCTGTAATTGTAGTTTCAGTATCCTTTGTTTTTATCCTGAAACACCATGATCTCATTGTCCAGGGACTTTTCGGGCTCAATCCAATATATTGTCTATGTGATGACTTACAAACAGTTGCCACAAGCGGAAATGCACAAACTTCACAGGATCACACAGGAGACAGCATCTGATTTAAAGCAGCTATTTGCTTCAGCGCTCAAATATGATGGATGGTAACCTAGTTGTGTGTGTGTGTGTGTGTGTGTGTGTGTGTGTGTGTGTCTTGCTTCAGTCCTGAAGAATGAACTGCAGAAAGTCATTCTATACAAAAAAACTTCCAAGAAAAAAAACATTGGATCTCATCACGCAAACTTCACCAAAGACTTAAAGGTGAGGCTGCAAACTCTAAGTTTATACTTTTTATGCATTAATTTAAAGGTACAGTGTGTCCTATAATTAGCAGACACAATGGCCATTAAATTCAGTGTTTCTACCCCAAATTAGCTGTTTACATCGGCCAGGGATTTTCTGCTCTTCTCTTATTGGCACATTAGTGCTTTTACCACCAGAAACTGCTGATTGCAGTAATTATGTGAAGGTGAGACACTTCATAGAACTGGTTTTGTGTAAGTTTGCTCCACATGGTCAGGCTGAAAGGCCAGTTTTACTCACAGCAACCAATTCAACTGGCAGTGATGGAGCTTTTACTCAAGTATGAGTGGCAGAACCACCAGAAATCCTCTATTACAAGTAAAAGATTCAAAGTTTGTCAAAATACACTGAAACCAAAAGTAAGTAAGTAAGTAAGGTATTTACTCTACATTTCAGGATAATATTATATTCAATATTTCTGGATTATACTGCAAATGAATGTGGATGTATTTATGTGGTAACACCCTTGTTGTTCGGGCTGGAAAAGGTGAAGCTGATTTGAACGACTTCAGCAGTTTCTGCCATGCAGCTGTGTCCAGGAAAATATATGTTTTATACTTTTACAGAAAGAACGGGGAGAGTTGTAACTCTGTTATTTTGACCAATCAGAAAAGACCTGTGGTGATGTCACCAATATCATAAACTCCCATTTTATGGATTTTATGGCAAAAAAAAAGGATTTTTGGGCAAGAGAGTAACATTTTAGTAGCAGTAAAGACATTTTAGCAGTGATCATCACACTCAATTTGAGCTGCGATTGATTAAATCAACATGTGAATGGATGAACGATCTAACCAGGAGTTCCCTCATCCTTTTCTCTTCTCACACCTAGACAGCAATCGAGAAGCACAACGCAGAACTTGCGGCACTGACAAAGACTTGTGAGGAGATGAAGAAACTCTACTCTGTCATACTGGTAATCCTTGAGTTATTATTTCAATATCTCTTTTGTACAGGCTCAGAGATGGATGGCCCTCTGTCCCACTAGTGTCTAGATGGCCCTCTTCAATTATTTGTCATCTGATCTCCCCAACCTTCACTGAGATAGTTCATATATTTCAGACGAAGAAGTCCCCAAGGTTACATCTTCTGCACCTGGTGTCCTTGAGGGCTTACATGAGGATACAATGCATTAGAAAGAGGATGTATACCCGTGTTCTGCACATCACTGAACAGCAAGTGCAGCTCTGAAATACGTTCATGTTCAGTCCTTTGGCTAATTTCTTCAGGATTAGTGAACAATCTCCACTGTTTCGTTTGTTTTTACATGAGAGAGTTCATCTTGACTCTTAATGTGTGATGTCACTTCCATGAATGGTCTACAAATGATTAAAAACGAGAGGCTGGAAGAGCACCCCTGGTGGGTTTCTGATGTGGATTTAATAAAAGCAATGTAGCCCAAAAGGACACATTCCACACATTTTTTTCTTTTATTGCTTTCATGGAGAAGTAGTTCATTTAAGGAGTAATGTGAAGTAAAAACAGTCAGCAACGGGATAAAATACAATAAATGATGCTTAATTGAATTGCTCTCTGATGTTGACTGGACCAAACAGCCTTTAATGAGTATTGTTTTCATTAAGAACGAAGCATTTGTCTCAACATGAGATCTCTCAGAAAGAGAACTCCTCCTGTCACACATATCATCAGATTTAGTGGAAGCACTGGTCCCTGTATATTCTTTTATCACATTGTCTATGAAGGAGAACATTTTCTTTGCTCACTAGCCTGGTTAGATTAGGTTTATAGAGCTGAGGCCTATTTTTGACATCTTAACAGGTGCTATGTTTTTTTTTATAGACTCCCAACCAAAGACAATCAATACCAAAGTGGTGCCTATTTTCTCACCTTTCCCATATATCTATGAACAATCCATCATCATAGAGAGGCCACTTACCCATCTTGCTGCGTTTGAGCGCTGAGATATGATAGCATGAGCTGTGAGCCTTAGGCCTGGAAGGGAATTTTGTTATCCTAGGTGCACAATTCAGTTCTTAGGCACTGCAAAGTTTTTCCGACAACTTTGCTTTACACAAATAAGCAAATGGGGAGATTACTGAGCACAGTAAATGGGCTTAAAGAATGAATGCAAAATAATAGGGATAGACGTTCTGTAACCAATTGCAGCCCAGTTGTCACGTCCATCATTGCCTCAAAACTTCACATCCTAACTTTCTATATTAACAGTTATTCATCTGTAACTGCTGGGGTAATGTGGGGGGTTTAACTGGCTGCTACATCAAGGTACTTCTTCCCCCTTAGACTGTGCCCACTCGCAGTAAGTGATCAACACAATCTGTTGGACAAGGGCCTTCCAAAACCTCTGGAGTCAGATGTATACTGGTTCAACTTCATTGAGAGTCCTAATGTTTATTTCCCATGGGCTCTATAGTCGGTGGCAGATGCATTCACAAACATTTGGGTACAACACAGAAAATGGTGTCCATGATTTCCCCGCATGTGCACGAGAATCAAATCAAACTGTCGACATCCTAGCAAGAAGGATTAGAACACATTAGGTTGTAGAGGTGAGGGTAGTGGTGGGCACAGCCTCTCTTCAGACTCAGCATCCATGTTTGTTTTCCAGGTGGGTAGTGGAAATTGTTGGCTAAGTAGACTCCCATGTGTCACAACCCTAGCACACTCCTGTATGATCTAAATGAATTTTACTCACAAATATTACCTCTAGTGGTGGCAAGCGTTGCTTTGAGCAGCTCCCAGTCAGGGATATTAGCAGATTTGCATCAAAATCCGTGTCCTACAGGGAATCCTCATGGCGGATCATCTTTCAGTCAGTGAGTCATGTATGAAGATATCTGCAAATAAAAACTACTATTATTTCAAATTTAACCACATGTCTCAGAGGATTGAACAAACCTTGCAAATGTGGTAATAAGTGAACTTCCCTCCAGGCTTCAGCTTCCCATTTACTGTACAGATATGATAATAGTATTCAACTTCTTGGTAAGAAAACAAATAACAGTATTTTCCAAAATGTCAAACTATAACTTTTAAGTGAAATATCCCCACAAGTTAAATTCCATATTATTTATTATTCTTCGCAGAAACCACTCCTCTAAGTATTATTAAAAGCAGTCCTGGCTGTGGCCTTTTAAAGTTTAACAGTTTGACCTTTAACTGTAGTGTCCCCTGCCCCTTCAGGCCAGGATATATATTTTTAATCACCAGGAAGCTGTGCCAAAGTTGGACCAATAGAATCCTGATATATTGGATTTATAGTTCAGCTGATCTTTTTCTCTTTTTTTATTCTAATTAATAATAAAGTTCAAAATATTACTTTTTGAAATGCAGCTATTGGGTCATTGTGGTTCTACTACCATCAAGCATCGTCCCTCAAAGTTTAGTAAAAATCAGATCAGTGGCACAGGAAGACGAACAGTCCAGTGTCCCACCCTGATGTCACCTTGCGGGGACCCTATTCACACATTGTGTGAATATACAACAAACCTTCTCAGCAACACTGGAGAAAGTGATTGAGACTGACTTGGGCTGTGGTGCTTTTGCAAGAGAGCAGCAGGTTGGGGAAAAGGCGTCATATTTAGTCACATCTTTTCACAGGGGAGAATTCCTAATGAAGTCCTTGAATAGCCTACATGCAAATTTATGAAACATGGACGAGGCTCATGAAATTTTTTGAGGGGTTGATTTTGGAGAGGGCTGTTTTATAGCTTTTACACTCGAGGCATGGTTTCAAAAACCATTCAAAGCACTAAATGGAAGGAGACATTTTATGTTACTACATTATAGTGTGCTATAAACAATCTATTAAATGTTTATACTGTACAGTGCTTATAAATTGAAATATGGGGGGATTAATGGGCAGAGTTCCCTTTTATTTGCAGTAGTGAAAATATTATCTATTTACTTTTCATTTTTTATATCTTCAGCTACTGACATTGGTGGATCCAGTATCCCGACTATGCATTTCTGATGTCAGCTTTAAGATAAAGAGGCTCAAAATAATCACAAACCTTTTATTTTTCTTTTTTTCTTTTCACTTTGTACCTTAGCATCTGATTGCAATACACATGCAACCAGTGGTCAGTCAACCTCATTAAACTCCTTATCCTCACTTGTTAAAATGGAAACACATCGAGTTGTACAACCCTTTATTTCTCCTACAGCTTTCTTGAAGTGTGATGGTAGATCTCATATTTTGGGCACAGCATGAATGTGCTCTGATATCTGATGTGAGAAGGCAATATACTGTAGCTAGAACAAGGTGTTAATAATCAGCTGACATCTCCCTCTCGCTGTCAAAGCAGACCCTTTACAGCCGTGCAAACTCCTCAGAGATGTCAAAAGACACTGAAACACAAACATACTCACTGTCAGCCATGGGTGAGGGTTTTGTTTGAGCACTGGAGGAGGGGCACGTTAAGCAAGTAGTCTGGGTGTCATACCCCAAGATATTTTAAGTATCTAACACTTTATTTCCTGCATTGTGATGAGTTTTTTTTATACACCAGTTTGTGCCTTTTCTGCATCCGTTTATGGTGCAAATGTGTCATTTGATGGAATATAATGCAGTAAAGTTCTCAGATTCAAATGTACCACAATGTCAACAAATCAACTGATGCAGTTCTTATAGCTGTCTCTGGACAGCTGCGCCACGAATGCGGGATTTGTACTTGTTTGCTGAAATCTTAGCTAGAGAGCAAGGCTTTATCTGTAGGCGACAAGACCTAAAGATTAGTTAGCAAACCTGATGAAGTCATAATAGTAGCAGTGCACACCTGCATGATTATTATTGCAAAGCCTGGATCAATCAGATAATACAAGCTAAATGCCAGTGATCAGTCTCAAAGACAAAAATGACCAGATTCCAAATTTGACTACAAAGACTCCATACTCTTCCAATAACAAGCTACTGAGGCCAACTCACTGATTGGCCATATTCTCTCTCTACTGGGCTTTGATTAGGTGCGTCTTTGAACCTTTGAAAATCTGCAGAAAAATTCAAACTGTCCAAAACAACCAGAACTAACTGCTGTGATGATGAATATTTGATCTTAAAGGAATAGTTTGATATCTTGGGAGATACTCCTATTTATTTTCTTTCTGATATAGTCGTTAGTTGAGGAGATCAATAATACTCTTGTGTCTGTGCAGTAAATGTGAAGCTACAGCCAGCAGCCTATTAGCTTAGCTTAGTTTAACTTAGCAGAAAGACTGGAAACAGGGGGAAACAGCTAGCCTCATCCAAAGGTTAAAAAACCTACTAACCAGCAAGTCGAAATCTAACTGATGAACATGTTATGTCTTGTTTAATCTTTGCAGTTTTAGCAAACAGACATAACAGGGATGTGTACGGTCAATGCACTGCAATGTAAAAAAACACAAGCATATGGACAAAACACAAAAAAATTCAGAAAATGGCTTAAGTTTGACAACACGTGCTGCAAATACTGACAACACAACCAAATACACAAGCTACTGCAAATACTGACAACACAACCAAGTATGCAACTGTGCTGCACATACACACAATACAACCGAAGAGACAAACATATTTGCAGTAGTTTGTGGATTTTGGTTGCGTTGTCAGTATTTGCAGCGAGTGCTGTCGAATTGTTTGCCTGTGTTTTCTTCAGCTGCAGTGCATTGAGCTCTCAGGGCCACCGTACATCTGGTTCTTCTCAATTAAGACTCAGGAAGAAAGTGAAAAAGTACATTTACCATTTAAAGGCTGTCAAACATCATCAGCTTGGTGCTATAAAATGTGTGGACATATTGTTTGCTTCTCTGTAATCATATCTCGATATGAAAGAAACTTAGTACGTGATGGAGTTTTCAAATTTGTAAAACATTATAAGGAATAAAGAAACTGAGGAGTGAGTGACAGCAGCAGCCTGAGCCTGAACATCAGGCAATGGCATTCAACAAGCCAATTAGTTCACTTTGCCATTGTGACCCTTTCTGATAAAGTCTGACTTGAGAATTACTAACATTTTTATGCCTGTGACCTCTAACCACTAAGGTGTGGGTGTTAATTGAGCAGCACGCGTCTACCTCATTGTATGAGTCTTACACAATGAATAGACGGCATGCTGAGGCAGTATATGAGCTAATTATATCAAAAGACCGTTGTTAGGAGGAATATGCACAACTCAGGTACCAGTTCACTGTCGAAAGTGGCTTCAGTTGTTAATTGTAAAATTTTTTTTTTTTTTTTTTTTTTTTTTTTTTATGAGCTGAAAGGTGTAATTGTGGTGTAATTATTTTTTTCCCCTTCTTATCCAGGTTAAATTTGGAGAACCGGCGGATCAAGACTCTCAGGAGTTCTTTGGGTTGATCGGTCAGTTTGTCCAAGACTTCAAGAGGGCACATGCCGAAGTTATATGAGTTATGATGTATAGGGTACATATTAGTGGCTGCTGGGACTGCAGTCACAGTTCAAAAAGAATAAGCCTTTAATTTGATATCAGAAAGAATAATAATGATCAGTAAAACATTGCTTGGATTTATACTTTCAGTGGCTTTCTCTCCTGTTTTGTTGTACAGATATTTTATTTCACAGTGTGTCCAGGATGTGATTCATTGTATAGACGGACGTGAGATGTGTATAATGATGCTCATGCACCTGGACGACAGGAGCTGATATCAATTTTGAAAATATAAATCTGATCAATGCAGAATTACTTTATGTTAGAGATGGGCTTGATTTGGGTTGACTTCATATTTATTTTGAGACAAATTGTTAAGAATTTAACACTCGGGTGTATGAGGGCTGCCAGCAGAGGAACAGCACACACAACACTTGGGAGGTCAGCTGGGCTTTGTGTACTTTGGGCATGTTATTATTCTGAATATATAATCGTGCTATGGTCAGGGGCGTTTGCTCTCCCAGTGCTGTAAGAGGCTCTCCAAGGCCGCCTCCAATTCTGGACCACATCTGCACTGTGGCCATGACATGATGAGCAACACCAACTCGCCCTCCTCTGAAGGTGGAAAGGTATCTCAGCACTGGCTAGAATCGATTTATGTGTTTTTGTGCGTCTGACAGTTTAATCAGATGACAGAAGAAAAAAAAAAAAAACACTATTTGCAGTTATAACTGTGAACCATGGTGGTGTAATGAAGCAGACCCCCAGCTGTGCAGGAGAAGTTGCACATTTTCTCATGCAAAATAAAAATGAAACCACAGATTTTAATTAAAACCTTGCATCTGCAGAAACTGGTGATTTATTAGCAGGAAACATTCCAAATGATTTCATGAAATGAAATGAATTATTTCCCCTCACTGAGCTTCATCTTATCATGAACATCTTTGTACCACTTCTGAAATTAAAAAGAGTTAAGTGACCTAATATTGAGCGTGTATACAAAATGAACACTAAAAATCACTTCAAATTATACAGATTTCCCTTTTCTCTTAGTTTGACAGGCACAAAATACAAGTGTGCATTTATTGCCCTCTGGTTTTATGTGACAATCATTATTGCCCCCCTCAAACAATTTGTTGCATGAGGGTTAAATGTCAGTTTGTATAGACTCTGCTCCAGAGAGTGAATTATACAGTGACAATCTGGAGGATCAACTTTTTCT
The DNA here is from genome assembly GCA_038496675.1 of Rachycentron canadum. Taxonomy (NCBI): domain Eukaryota; kingdom Metazoa; phylum Chordata; class Actinopteri; order Carangiformes; family Rachycentridae; genus Rachycentron; species Rachycentron canadum. The sequence goes on from CM076651.1 coordinate 5,361,282, forward strand.
TCAGGGCAAAAGGGAACCCAGTACAGTGCAGGCACATGCTTCAGTGAACTTGAGTGTTACAGTCCTTATCGGATCTTACTAGTTTAACTAAAGCTGTCAAATCAATGTAGTGGAGTAGAACGTGCATTTCCCTCTCAAACGTAGGGGTGGAAGTATGAAGTAGCATAAAATGGAAACCTCAAGACCTCAAAATTGAACTTACATAGAGTAATTGTACTTAAATACTTTACACCACTACTAGGATATATAGCATATATAATTACTTTGCCTTCAGCACACATGGATTTTAATATTGTTCAAATACCTGACCAGGTGAAACGCCTGAATTCCTGAGGGAAAGAAACAGGGTTCCTCAAACTCACCACAGCCACACAAAAGACTATTAAAGTGAAATAATAAACTCTATGTTAAAGTGAAAATGTGTCTCAACAATTTTATTGCCCCTCTGCTCATGACTGAGCCACAGTGTTTGATAAAATTAAATAATTTAAGACAATTTATATCAATAATGAAATGACAAGCCAACACTGGAAATGAAACATGATATCAGCTGGCTAACATTAATTAGCGAACATATAACTTGCCAAAAAGCTAAACAGTTAGCTTTCACCTGTAGATGCTTGACACAGTCTAATTCAGAAATATATTAAACAAGCTAGTTAGCTACTGCATGCTACAGTCCACCTCAGGGGTGTCTGAAAACATATTACAAGATTCTCCCAGACATGAATATGTAAAATATATTGTAATATTTACAATTATAGGTAATAAGGATATAAATGTATTCACCCCCTGCCTGAACTGTTATTTTTACTTCTTTTTGGGGGTCAGACCCTCCCAATCTCCCCCGTGATTCAAATCCTGCTTTTTAATTTGGATTCTCCAACTCATCAACAGCATAAAAAAGAAAAGGTAACATTGGCATTAAAAAAAAAACAAAACAAAACAGAAAGTAACATCTAATTTTCTCCCTGCTCATTTAAAAAATTGGTCTAAATAACGGGATATTTTTATTTTATTTGATATGCACTGCAAAAGCTAACTTTTACTTTTCTAATCATTTTAAAAACAGGATAAGGATGTACTATGTAAACAACAGCAGTTTACATTCGTGATTTCTGTTCTCCAGTGGAGAAAGTTCATTAGCAAGCAGCTGGAACAAGAAGCTGCTGGTGTGAAGGTGTTTGCCTTCGTTATTATGATTCCAACTGTGAAAACAAAATTTGGCAGAGGAAAAACAAGCAGCTTCACATATAAGCGCCTCTAATAGCTGCTGAATGTGTGTAACTGATCAAAAATATGTCTCATGTCTGCTTGAAACCATCTGTTCAGCTTTTCCGCCTTTTGTTTGGGTGTTCATGCTTTCATCGCACGCCAACATCTCCAGCCTGCCTGTTCTTCTTCTACTTTTAATTCCTAAATCGTCATTTTCAATCAGCTGACGATGCAGTTAGTGTCAGCAGCCTGAAGCCTCTCTCACAGCAGACAGTCATAAAAGCACAGGTGTTGCTAACATTGTCAATGATGGCTCTGTTGTATTGCCCCATGACGGTGTGACAGCGGCTCAATTTCATTATATAATTGCATGACGCCGTGTCTCCTCTTGTGACGTGTCAGTGTGAGAAGAACGTATTGTGGGGCAGTTTTGCTCACTGGGTTTTGTAATTACTGCTTTGTTTTTTTGGTGACTGCCTGGATGGTTATAAAGTGTGAATCAACTTAACACACAGACACATAGTGAATGCAAAGCTGCATGTGCTGCCATGTTGGAATATAAGTCTGTTTTGGGGCCTGTTTGTCCTGAGTATTCTGCTGCTTAATTGGCATCTGAGGGAATAAAACTAATTCACATTGAACAAAAGAAAACTTGTTCAGGGTCACAATTCAACAGCTTCAGCCCTCCTACCTGTTCCTTTAAAGCCGCTCTAATCAATATGATTTATATTGATAATGGATCAATAGAGATAGCAATCGAGATAGCAACTAGCTGAACATAGTGTAGCATATATCAACAGTTAATATCTCAATGCTGTGTTGACATCTTGTTGAGGATGGAGGCCTGCTCGTCCTGTTTTTGCTTTTTGTTTGTCAGTTTAGTTACTGTTTATTTTGGGTTAGTTAGGGAGGCTAGTTCTGTGTGCCACAGCTGATTGTGTGGCTGGCTCAGACTTCCTCTATTCCTTTGTTTAAGTTTTACTGTGTCAAATAAATCATTAATTTCCCTGAACGTGGATATGGTGTCCTCTGTATATTTATTATTGTGGCCCTAATAACTACAAATAAGGATATTAAGTTACTACATTGATGGGAAAACAAGATAAATGTTGTCTTGACAGTGGCAAAGACACACGTTATCGGTAGTCGCTCTGATGATTATTAATCACTAAGATTATCATCCACTGCCCCCCCCCCCATCATTAACATTGAAATTTCATTTTTCCTAAAACCAAATTGGATACCGCAGCAGAAAACTGAAAACAAGAGGCTGCTGCCCACACAGAGTGAAAACTTGAGTTATACTCTGTTAATGTAAGAACAGCTGACATTAACAGGCTCCAGTCAGTAGCGACAGCTCACACGTTACCCTAAAGGAGCTACCGTTAGCCTCCGTGAGCGTTGTGTGTGGGGCATTACTTCAGCAGTTCACAGGGATCACAATTCACAAACAATAACAATAACATTTAAAGGACATGGACATAGTGACAACATGTTGTTAACTCAGCTGAAACTCTGGATCTGGTTGTCTGACTTTGAGCTGCTTTGACAGGTTGGAGGTGTTTCCTCCTGCGGCACTGCTTGTATACTAGCTCCTGGTCGTGTATAACTAGTCCCTGATGTTCCACGTCAAAAACAAGGGTGTGTGTTTTTTTTCCACAGGTCATGGTGGACCTGTTGCTGCGCCGGCACTTGCTGATGCCACTCCACATGTTGTTGTTATCATTCCTGTGCCTTCCTCCTTTGAGCTTGTTGTTAGACTTGGACAATTGTAGGGTTTTTATACTGCCCTTGCCAGTTCTGCAATAATCATCTCTATAGTACAAATGACATTTAAGGTGCTGAAGACAAAATTATTGGTTCCCGTGACGTCCCTACCCCAAACTTACCAGAATTAAAAAAAAAAAAAAAAAAAAAAAAAAAAAAAATCAAGGAAGAAAGGTATACACATTTATCATGATTCATATCATGAACCATCGACTCTTTGATGTGTACAAAGCTGAGCTAACACCTGCTTGTGAGTTCAGAGAGATTGTGTATGAGGACTGAGACAGAAGCTGTAGATTTCACCATATTCTGGTGAAAATACGAGAGATAAGCACACCGATAGCCAACAGAGAGGGAGATTATGCTGCAGAGTGGTTTGGATGATGCTTTGATAAATTTCATTCTGCATTAAAAAAGTTTTGTTCTGCTGTAAGTGCTGTGAATTCCAGGCTGATCGCAGCCTCCGATCTTCACAAAGGAGCAATCTGCGAACCTTTTGCTGCTACCGTTTAGTTCTTCGAGGCTTAAGACTCAAATTTAAATTGAATAGAAAGTCTGGGGGATATTGATTTGGAAATTGTTGAGCCAAACTCCAAAAATGTGCTTAGCTGAAATGTTAAAATATCTCTTCTGGCTGGAGTACATACTCCTCTTTTGACTAACGATTAAATTCCTTAGAGACTTGTTCTTTTCATCAAGACCCAATGGTAGGTCTTAATTTTTTTCGACTTTTTTATTTGTACTTTACAGATGATAAAACGATCCAAGTCTCCAAGTCAGACTTGCATTTTAAGAGTAAATAATTGCTGGAGGCATCAGGTAAAATATTAATGTGATTTGTTTCCTATCAGATAAGAAGTAAAACTATCTTTTCACCTGGAGGGTGGAAGGTTTGGTAGCAGCATAGATTGCTGTACACACACAAACCCACAATCTGATGAAAGGATTTCTCCTTTGACTGGATTTTTAATCAGTGAATCACTGAATTTCAGCTCAGCCTGAAACCGTGACACATGAGTGCTTGAGATAATGTCATGTGTGTTCGACGGTGAAGTAATTTTCAGCACAGGGACCCCAGAGGAGCACGGCCAAGACTACCACCGAGGCCAAGAAGGTCATGTTCGAGTAGTTTTACAACCACTGGTGCATTTTTGTCAATAAAGACGCTGACTAAATGACAAATATTGCTGCAATAATTTCTAAAATTAGAGATTTCACACAATATTTCAATATTTCAGTGTATGAAAAAGGGCATCGCCTAATAACCTTGGACGTCCTAGTTATGCTACTGCTGCTGCCTTTGAATTTATTGTGTGTGTGTGGGTGTCCAGCAAAATAAGCATTATATATTCAACAATTTAAGTAATCAGCTCTGTGAGAAAGTGAATGAGGGATTATGACGGTAATCACAGGCTGCACTCCTGCCAATATAATTTTGTGCTGCACAGATTCAGTACTAAGTCAGTGGTCCCTTGGTTTTACTTGAATAAAACCAGACTAAACTGTGTCTGTTTGAAAATGTTCAATAATGTTTTGCCTCTAAGACACAATAACGACAGATTTAGATTGTAGGTGGTAGAAGAAGTATTCAGAGTTCAGTAAAGGTAGCAGTATCACACTATAAACACTCTGTTACAGGTTTTGTACACAGAATCTTACTTGAAAGAATAGTTGTTTATGTCAAACACGCAGAAACATGGCAGATGAAAGTTTCCTTCATGGTAAGAAATATTTGACTAATGGTGCAAATCCACACATTGCACGAACCTGTGTGACCTACATCAGTTAGAAAAGTTATTAGCAGCTCCTCTTCTAACACCTCTAACACCCTAACTAGCTCATACCATGCACTTTTGGTGCACTTACAAATACTTACTGATCTCTTTGCACTTACTGAGTAGAGTACTTACACCGGGTTTCCCACTGCACTGAATCTTTTGTGTTGTTCCTTACTTGTAAGTCACTTTGGGTAACAGTGTCAAATGAGTAAATGTAAATGTGTTTATTAGCAATAAAGCTGATAACAAGTCAGGCAAAGTAATATTTCAGAGGTTTCTGGGAATCTATTGATGCGCTGAGCAATAAAATACAGCTCAGCTTCATTGACACATTCAAGTTGTTTCCCAATTCTGATTTAAAAGCACATGAAAACACCAAAGTCAAAGGAACGACTACTTAACTCAGGAAAGAGGACCATCCAAGGAGCACCTGAATCCAGCATTAGATGAATGAATTGATACTACGGTATCTGCTTGTGAATTCATCCACATTCACTCATTCCAAAGTGAAAGCAACACACTAAATTAATAAATTAATAAACCCCCAATTAATTCAAATGAATACCCCCAAGTAAAGGCTTGGCCACACATGCATTTAAAATGGCTTGTTCAATGTCTAATTCAACTTTTTGGTGAATTTGTGACTTTTCACTATTGACTGACAGCAACCATCTAGAACTGAGCTTTGTGGAAACAGAGAGCTGGAGCGTCCACAATGGAGGAGGCTACTGGTGCTTAACTCTTCTGTCGAACTATTAACAGCCCCATAAAAGAGAAATGGGCTTCAGACATTTTTGAGACAACAAAATACATGTATTTTGAATAAACTGTGTGATCTAATTGTTCCAAATAAGCTAACCAGCTGGAAGTTAGAAAGCAGTTATCAAACTTGACAGCTTGAACAGCTTTTCCCCCTTGTTTTAATAAAATACTTATTAGAAATAATTTTATAATAAAACTCTTTATTGAATAACATGATGAACAATTTTGAGAGCAAAACGTCAAGACGGAGTGAAAATCCTGGGACAAAGGAAGCTCAAAGAACCACTGTGTGAGCAGTGAACAGCGCTTTCATGCTCCCGGCGAGTTAGCCTGTTAAGTGGAGTACGCAGAGGCAGGGGCTGGAACAAGGGACAATATCTTAAACTGATGTTATTTGTGGAGAATGGGCAGCAGAGGCTGGGCTAGGAGCAGAAGAGCTGAGCTAAGCAGAGCTAGGCAGGGGAAATGCCAGAGGGAAGCCAGGCAGACAGACTCCAGAGAGCCAGGGGAGAGAGGAGATGATCCAGTGTGGTGTGCGAGGCAGGAGACCTGCCGAGGAGTGGTGCAGGCAGCCGGACGAAAAAGAGCAAAAGCGCAAAAAAAAAAAAAAGACAAACTAACTTACTATGATCTGGCAGTGTGTTGGCGTTGAAGCCCAGTATTTAAAGTAGAGAGGATTGGAGATGATTATCAGCTTGCTGTGCGACACCTGCACACCTGATCCCACTCCTGTAATCTGAGCACAACGCCGACGGAGAGGGGGCGAGAGACGAGCTCCTGGCTCGGAGGGAGAGGGGGCAGGAGCACAGGGCCTGACAGTTTGGTCGCCAGCTAAAGCAGCTCATTGCTACCGCTGCGAGTACTCACTGCTTCTAAAAAACAGATATTTCACCTTAAACTGCTGCTTTGTCCTTTTTATGGCTCCATGCCAGAGACAACCAGGGGAGGAGGCGTCATGTGGTTGTGTCGGGTTGAACGTCCATTCCCACCCTCAAATTTGGCACAAACGTTCATTTGGACTCACGGATGAACTGATTACATTTTGTTGGTCAAAGGTCAAAGGTCCAGGACACGGTGACCTCACAAAACACAGTTTTAACCAGTGTTCACTTGGAGTCAAGGATGAACTGATTAGGTTTTGGTGGTGAAAGGTCAAGGGTCAAGGTCAGTATGACGACACAAAACAATTAATATTTGACATGATTCTGGAAAACCACGAGGAGGTAATTCTAGTTACCTTTTGGTTTTTAGTAGATTAACCAAACAAGACATAAAGAGTTGATTATAGTGAGCTTCAGCTGACAACACAATTATTCCCCCTGTTTCCAGCCTTTACGCTAAAATATGCTAACCACCTACTGGATCTACAGTAGCTTTTCATTTACCTAATGTGAGTGCTGTGTCAACTAACTCAACAAGAGAGCAAATAAGATCCACTATTCCTTTAAGTAAAAGTACTGAAGTAGTGGCAATTAAATATTATATCGGTGTGTCATTATGATTACAAATTACATGTGAGGATCATTTTTGTCTCATATTAGCTTTACAGTTGGCTTTAATAAAATTGTCTGGGTTGAACTGAAAAGCAACTATAACTGTCAAACAAATGATATTTCCTGCTGAAATGTGGTGGAATAGAAGCAGAAAGAAACATAAAATAAAAAGTTTACTAACATTGAGTGCTGATATATATATATATATATATATATATATATACACACTTGAGCAAATGAGCAAATGTTCTTGTCCATCACTGACTTCCTGACTGACCTCTCTTTGTTGACACTCTTTATCTGTGACAACAAGGATATTAAGGAAAAGGTTTTCAAGCGATGCATTAAAAATTGAGGAAAACTTCACAATTGCTTTATACTTAACAAATCAAAGCTGCATTTGTATTTTCAGGTTTTCCTTTATTACTTTTATCTCTTTAAATTAATCTACAAAGTGTTAAATTTTGAGGGAAGGTGTTTCTTGGCACATTGCAAGTCATCACCTCTCAGCTCTAAAAACTATTGCCATGGAAACATATTGACATGCACAACATTAGGCACCGAACCATTTGTTAGAGCTGAGTGATGACACAAAATCTCACAAAATGGCTGCTATTCAGATTGGTGTGATGATACACTCAGATTGTGTTCAGTTTACAGATTGATGCACAAAAACAAAACGTGAAGTCCATCATAGACAGACAGATAGAGAGATAGACAGAACAAGACAGATAAGGTAGATAGATCAATAGATAATCTTTCTTTTGTTCTTTTAATTTAATTTCATTTCATCAGCTCTGTTTTTCATGCACTCAACTTGTTGTCAAGCTTTACTCAATTGCCTGCTCTCGGTGCATCCTGTTTTTAAACATTTATATGAGAAACCCTTTGGAGCACATTGTGTGTTGGCACAGGCCAGTTTGTGTGTGGGTTCAGGTCCATTTGGTTGTTTGTCTGTGTGTTTGCCTGTTTCTCTTTAACCTCATGATTTGTTGTTGTTTGGCCATAAAGATCAAAATGCTGCACTTGTGAAAAATGGATAATTTTAGTTTAACATCACTTTACAGGGCTACATAGCTACATACCCATCTAACACCCAACTACCGGTCTTTCTACCTACCTGCCCAACTACCTATGTACCTACCTCCCTCTTGATTCAGTGTAACAGTTGCAAATACATACCATTTAACAGTTTGCTTTAAGAGTTACACATTCTTTCATATATTTTTCTTTCTTCGAAGCTTTACATTTTATTTATTTTTCACACCATCTTTTTAGCACAGTTGTAAGCACATGTCTCATTAGCTTTCACTACGCCTTCTGAATGAGAAATAGACCTTTGAATCCTGTTATAAATGGTTTTTTTAAACACACTAATATAAGAAAATACAAGGACATTTAAGTATTTAACCTTGTATTTGTCAACTATAATAACTCACCCTATGATTTATTAATTATTTATCTATTTACACATACTTTACTCACACAGTTGTTTAGCTGTTCTGAAACAATTACTTACTTAAAATTACCTTCTTTGGAATTACTGCTCCATTTCAGCTAATTTAAATAAAATCATTGTTAAGTTATTATTGAAAACTTATTCTCAATATATGGTTAAGTGTACAATTGCAGACATGTCTGTCTATCTGAGTTCAAATCTGATGGATGGAGACAATGTAGGATTCTGTAAGTCAGAGAAAGGACATTAAAATTGATCTGCTGTTTTACGAGAGCCTGCGGTGACACAAGGACAGAGGTGATGCTCTCACATCTCTAATCTCTTGTCGATATTCTTGAGGGACACTTTGGGTGACGTGCTGATTTAACTCAGTGTGAAAGGACGAATAAGTGAATTTTTACAGTGGTTAATGATTTCCTGAACCCAACATCCCATCATGACAATACTATCAGAGTGAAACTGATTATTAGATATCATGTTTTTCCAGATCCTGATGGGAATTTAATTTAGGTGAGATGAAAGAATTTGACACGACAGTCTCTTCAACTAGAGTCCACTAAGAGTCTTCGCCATCAGCACTGCAGACAAGCATATAAAGAGTAGAGGTCCCCATGACTGACCTCTGTGGAACACCACTGTGCTATGGAGCTGGAAGTCAAACCTGAGGGATTTTTTTCACAACCCACCTGTGCAATGAGATTATGATGAGTCACTGCATTACAGTGAAACCTACAGCCACAGTGGACAAGTGGAAAAAGTAAAACTCTTGCTGGGGGGGGCAGATTCAGTTCTGCACTCAGAGATTACAGAGTCACTCAAAACTGGAAATGAGCAGAAATGTGTTTGAGGATAATTATTTCAAGGATTTGCTCCCGGATCTCGGAGATGAAGAGCCAGAACCATCCGATTATTTCCAGTGTGTCATATAATTTCAGCCAATTAATAAATGTGTACTTTGCTTGGAGGCTATTTTTGTAGAGAATTAGAGGAATGTGAGCTTTTGGCAAATTACAAGGGGCCAGATAATTTTAACTTTTCCCACGTGCGTGCGTAAAGTTGGTGGCTGGGCGCGCACACATGCAGCACATCACTGCGGAGAACAGCTGCTGTCAGACGCGTTTCTCGGAGTGGGAGTGAAGGCTATGGACGATTCACCGACTGACTCGCCTCTCAGATTGGATCAATCCCCTCTGAAACATTTCTCATGGTCTACTTTTTGTCTCTTCCACGAGTTTTAAAATAAAGTCTACATGAAAATGAGACGCATAGACAACAAGCGGTGATCTGTGTGGACTTCAAAATAAGGTTTATACTTCATAAGGATTCGTGTTTTTCTCTCTGTGTGTGTGTTAATGTCTCACTCGGATATGGCTCATCTGTGGATCCACTAAGAGGATTGAACAGCGTCAGACGCGTCTGCGGCGGGAGAGACCAGCGGAGGGACTCGGAAACTTGTGGTGGTGCAGGAGACGGTCTCTCTTTTTCGAGCCGGCGCTGGCACAGCTGTCAGAGAGAGGGAGATAGAGAGAGAGAGAGAGCGAGAGAGAGCCATGGTGAACTCCCTCGTACTGATGCTCAGCTGGACGGTGATCTGGGAGATGGCGGGAGCTCAGAACGACACGGAGCCGATCGTCCTGGAGGGCAAATGCCTCGTGGTGTGCGACTCTAACCCGACCACGGACTGGAAGGCTTCGTCCTCTCCGCTCGGCATCTCGGTGCGCGCCGCCAACTCCAAGGTGGCTTTCTCTGCAGTCCGGAGCAACAACCACGAGCCCTCGGAGATGAGCAACAAAACAAGAATAATCTACTTCGACCAGGTTAAGATCATTTTATTAAACAATACAAAATCTTAAAAAGTGCTTAATTTGCCTGTGACGGCACTTTTTCCAATCTGTCAAACCCTCATACTTTGCCTTTACTGGTCTATTTCAATCATTTGTTTTGGAATAAATCTTGCATGTGTGGCTCAGTTTTGAGATGTAATGCAGAACATTAAAGTGTCAGTTTGAAGTGCAGCTGCACCCCAGAGTTTAGTTTGAGGCCTGGCAGCAGTTGGCATGTGGATGCTGTAGCCTGCAAGTGCACATATTCACACGCAAGCGGGTTTGAAAGTGACTGGATGATGTCTGAGGGCTGGCTCCCTGCAGAGCCCGCACACGCACCCCTCAGTGCGCCTCAAGATACCCTCCACCGTGCACGCGCGCACGCGCAATCACCTACATAAATAACACCCAAAACAAATCAAGCAACAACGCAAACAACACGAATGTGATTATTCACAGAGGTGGGCCGCGTGAGGTGTTTGTAACAATATCGCTCAACTGATCCTCTGCCCTCTCATTTGAATTACATAACGTGATCTTTTGGTGTCATAACGCACTGCAAGTAATCTGATTGGTGTGGATCATGCGCCTGCTGTTGCTATGAAAGCAACATTTGTCAAAAGGTTCTGGCTCAGCCTGCAGGGGTGTCACGAAAAGGTGGGATTCAAGTGCGAGAGACTCTGCAGGTACCGAGAAGAGCTTCAGCTGCCTCCATCAATCATGACCTTAAGGAGTTCATTTTCTTTATCAGTGTAAATACTGTAGACCTTGGTCTGACATGACTTTAGAGTATTAGAAACCATTGGAGACGGTGTTGGTGCTAATCCACACATTCTAACTGACACATTCAAGGGACATAATTTAAAGAAAGAAAGTAAGATGGATTTATTTGTCTGTTACGGTGCATGTGCAGGATGAATGAAGCTTCTGATTCTTTTCAAGAACAGTCTTGTCACAGTGAAAATCACTTTTTTTCTTCTTTACATCAAAGTGGCGTTGATGTATGAAATCTACCAGCTAGATTAAGTTCTCAGACAATTTTCATGATCATTTGGTTTTGTTGTGAAACACAAAAATTAAGAAAAAAGTTGTTGCAGTCGGTTTGTGTGTGTGAACAAGGGAAAAGACCTGTCACAACAGTGAATCCAGTGTGAACGGCTGATTTCTAATCCACATATTTAACCCTAAAGCGTCTTTCTCTCTTCTTCCTCTCGTAGGTTCTGGTGAATATAGGAAACTACTTCACATTTGAGTCAGTATTTCTGTCCCCAAGAAAAGGAATCTACAGTTTTAACTTCCATGTCATTAAAGTGTACCAGAGTCAAACCATACAGGTATAATTTTTATTCATCTCACACAGCTGCATGATTGATTCAGATGTAAAAATGTCTTGGTATTGGACCTGGAGGAAATGTCTTCTTTCAGGACATGGGGGTGGGAGGGGTGTGTGTGTGGGGGTGGGCGGTGGGGGGGGCACTCTGGACCCTCCCCCTAAATTTAACCCAACAATGTTTTTGAGACATTGCTGTATCAGTATTATTATATTATTATCAGTATTGGTACAACTAAATACCACTGATAACTAAAAGAGAAACAGCATAAATAATCTAACATTGATCCTTTTTTAATTTCTTAGTTTGTGTACAAGTCAGTGACATTTTCCTACTTTTCATTTGCATTTATTACTGAAAACATAAAAAAAAAAAAAAAAAAAAAAAACTGTTATCTGTTGTTTTCACAAATAACAGGCACTCACACAAAAACATGACACTGCAATAAGAGAGTAAGGAGATTTATAAAGACTCTTCACCAAAAAATAAAAAAATAATACAAAATTAATAACCAACATATAAAGCCAACATTTATCAGTAGCAGAACATGCAGAAGAAAACAGAAATAAATATTTGGAACAATATATTTGCCAGCATTAATAAAAACGAAATATATATGTCATATGGATTAATAAATAATCTCTCTACCTTAATTAAGTTTGTATTAACATATTGTAACTGTTTTAAAATGTGAGATAAAGTGTTTTATCATTATTATCATTACGTATGCATGTATTATACTGTGGGAAAATACATTTTCCAAACTATTCCTTTTCCATCACTGTTGCTAATTGATTTGTTTGGTTTTTTTGATTATCCAGGTGAACCTAATGTTGAATGGGAAACCAGTCATTTCTGCTTTTGCTGGTGACAAAGATGTGACTCGTGAGGCAGCCACCAATGGAGTTCTGCTTTATCTAGAAAAGGAGGACAAAGTCTACCTAAAGCTGGAGAAGGGAAACCTTGTCGGTGGATGGCAGTACTCAACATTTTCTGGCTTTCTTGTGTTCCCTCTGTAAAGAAAAGAAGATTGTAAGCTTACTGACTTCATAATGTGTTGTCACTGTATAATCAAAACATTACTGCTGCATCGGTTGGATCATGACAAATGGTTGAAAAATGATAGGTGGAAATGGATAACATCAGAGAGGGGAAATAAGACTTTGGAAATCGTCCACATTCTCTGAAGTGCTGAGTCCCCGTCCAGATGAAAGAGAATTGAAATGTTCCCCAATCCCTGCTCTATGTTCCTGTCACTCAAGCAGCTTCAGAGAGGAACACTAACACATCCCAGAAGTACTTTTCAAACTTTGACCTGTTGGAATATGTTTAGCATACAGATTTTTTTTCATGACAACTGTTGCATTCTAGTACATCTGCCTTTTGGGTGTAAATTGTACATGCCTGTGTTATTTGTATGACTTGTCATCACCAAAGTTTTCACATTGCCAAACATTAGGGGGCTGGGGGGGGATGTTTCCCAGATCGAGGTCAAATAAAAGGGATAAAACATCCATGTTTATGGAAGATTCTTGATGGAACAAATGCATTTGGTTTTAATTCATGAAAGAGGGGGATCAATTATAGGAGGTATGGGATGGATTACTGAATGGGTCTACAAGTTGCAGGCCCAGGGCCCCAACAGGTCAGGGGGTCCCCTAGGCTCCACCTCTGAAATGTCACTGAAAGAGATGCAGGATGACCACAAACAGATGCAAAACAAGGACAAAGTAGAAGCAAGAGAACTACAAAGAGAAACATAATGACTACAAAGAAACACCAAACAACCACAAAGAGAGATAAAATAACTACAAAAAATGCAAAAGAACTAAAATAAGTCTATAGAATCATTCCAACCACCCAAAAAGAGAGATAAAATGACTACAAAGACACAACAAACTACTTTAAGAAGATGCCAAATAACTGCAAAGAGACACCAAGATGCCAAACAATCCCAAAGAGATGGTAGCCATTATGTGTTTCTTTCAGTTTGGGGGATATTGTGTGTGATGATCAGAGGTCATATCTCATATCTGATACTGGTGTTATGCTTTTAATGAGTAGTGATCAGTTTGATGTTACATTTATATTCCACCAATTTGTTTCACTAGATGCATATTAAGGGCAATGCAGTTCACTCCTGCTGAACACGACTACTTTTGTTGCTCATAGTGGTGAACCCTCAGCTATGCAGTTCAACATATTGCCTTTCAGCTTATTGTTTTGCTTTTATGGCGTGCAACTTCACCGTTTATGGCGTGCAAATTTACCATCACTGCTCATATCAGCACCAAACAGCACAATGTCAATGACTAAGCTGGTGAACGTGGTGGAGACCAAAAACAGAGCAAAAAGAGGCGTGGTTATGAGACTCCCAGTTATCAGGTGGCCAGAACCGAAAGTCCAGTTGAGTGCTAATGTTGCTCTGTACTTGCTGTGTGTGTAAATAGGCAACAAGTTTGCTAACAAGTTCACAATATCATCTTACAAGAGTAAAAGTATATGTCTGTGTTTACAGCAAGTTTCTGCTGCCTGACCAGAAAAATCTGTAAAATCCTGGTCTAAGGTTATAGGGAAAGATTATAATTTTTGGTCATATGTTAATAAAGTAAATAATTTTTCAAGTCACTGTTGCCTTTTTCAACATTTAACAAATACCATACTCTTTCCCTGACATTGTGCCTAAATATAACAATAAAAATGTTAATAATGCTTTACATGCTACAGTGCAAGTGGATATTTTATCGCAAGAGTGGATATTATAGGGAAAACAAATAAAATATGCTGGTATTGAACAATGCACAATTTGTTAAAGCGGCATTACATTTCTCTTAAAATGTATCTGCTGCTGAAAATGTGTGGTATTATAAATGTAATTTCAACCTGTGTATTTATAATAAATCTTACACAAGTCAACTCATGGTTTATGGATCTTAATAAAGTTTAATGGGTGTAAGAAACTTAACGGGTTAACAGGGTGATAATAAACAGAATCCTGTCACAGTTAGTGAGCATAAACAGCTTTCACTAGGCTGCCTGGGATAACGGATGAAATAATATATTCCTTAATTGTTGCTCTTGAGCTCAATCCACTCTTAGTATGTGACAGCTATCCCCTTCATGTCTACAGCAGAATTACTCTTGGCCTTACTGCAGTGTACGCTGCTGGCGCAGTGTGCAGCTGCATTTTTAAAATCAGCCTGGAAGCTTGCGGAGTCTTTTCTTCAGAGCCTATTTTAAATGATTATTTCAACCTGAAATAATAGCATCATCACATTCCTTTCTGCTGTATTTTGGGTGTTCACTTTAACTCATAAAATTTATGTTGCTAAGTGTTGTTTGCTTGATATTTATTTATTTATTTTTTTGTAAATGATTGATAAGCTGCCGTTGGCATCACTGTCAATGCTTGTGACCATGAAAGTGTCTAAGGGAAGTGATTTTTCAGCTTTTGGATGTGAATGAAGAGGTAAAAGTAGAAATGAAATCATTGTGCAGCTCAATCAGCCTTCCGAATGTTTACAGGTATAGATGTGTCACACTTCATACAAACAGCTACACAAGGAAACAAGGTTGAAAATTAGACACTGACTTTTCAGCTCTGTTGATATTCACAGAAGAGAAATTTATTAAATCACTGTGCTATTTTCTATGACACCATTTGCATTTGTTTAGCTAAACTAAAACCTTTTTTTTTTTGTGACCTTACATTTGTCTCTGCTTATTACTAATTAATTATGGGTCATTTACAACTCAATTAGCATTTAAATGATAGAGATGTAACTCTATGGCTTAAAATGTTTTAACATGACCATTAAATGTTCCAATTAATGTATTTTGGCAGAATTTTAATGATGAATAAAAATGCAATTTTTAAAAAGGGATTTCAGTTTTCATTGGTTAGTCAGCATTAACTTGAACAGCAAAGGTCCCTTTTATTTTTATTGGCTAATCCAAGCTCTTGTTGATCACTTTCAAGATGCATGAACATGTTTATCATTGGTTGGTTAATTGTATGAGTTGAATGTATATTTAATAGTTCATTTCATAAGTTGTCAATCTAATACATACATTAATAAATGACATGGAAATAACTTTCCATCATAGCACAGTCCAGCTTCCATTAATGCTGGTATGTGATATGTAAACATGATATACAAGAATTTCTTTGATTAAAAAAAAATTAAAAAAAATTACACTAGCAGACTTTTGGGTAAGTTATATTTTTCATTACTTAAGTTTTTGTCCAATTTTTGAAGCTGGTCATGGTGTATGTGCAGTAAACCATGTCATTTATTCATTGTGGTACACAACATATAGGAAATTCTACATTGTGAATAAATGTGACTGTAGAATCCATATTTTCTGTCAGTTTATTTTTCAGTTCTAAAAGTAATTTTTAATCAAATTTGATGCCATTTAGTTTTTTTCCCTGCACATTGGCACAAAAATCTAAGGTTTATTGTTTTGCCCTGTTTTCTGTCCGTATTGTATATCTTAAATTACAGTTTACCACAAAAAGGACTTTGACTAACCTTTCCTCAGCTTTTTATGGAAATCATATAAATCACATAGGAAACAAGTGCCAGGAGTTGATGGACTGCCTTTTCTTTACTGAGATGATTAAAAATAGAAAAATGACCCCATACTGCTTTGGTATTTATTCTGTTTTCAATCATCTCATTGACATGTTTCACAAGTTATTTTTGGAATCAAATCTAATTAAATCTACTTAATTTCAAAATAAGATATAGATAACACAAAGTCTTGTCATCATGAAAAAAAACTGTATCAGAAGATAATACTATTGGAATGTTTTCAGATTGTGATGTTCATGTAATGATAAATGATAGTTAATTGAAAAGAAAATGTAAAATTCATTTGGGATATTCCAGTCAAACTATCTTTCTTCCTTGTACTGTTTCATTTACTTATTGCATCAAAAAAAGTCTTGAGTATTTGCATGGACTTGTCTAAGATTTTCAGATTCTCTAACATTAATTGTCTCATTACCCTTTTGAAAAATGGTTTAGAAAATGTAAATGGGTAAAAATTCGTATGTATTTTTTGAAGGGACTACTTTTTACTTTTCAGCCTTTTTTACATCCACATCCAAATCTTATGTAAACTTGTCTGGTATTTGGATAGCAACACTCTCACCCCCTAAAATGGGTACTTAAGCTCATCGGTTGTGGAAACTGTTCCTATGTACCTCCATTGTATTCACACCGAAGATACCGATTTTATCAAACATGAGAATTGTTTTTGGGGTTGATTTTTTTCCTGGGCAGGGTTTCTTTCTTGTTGGAAGAAGAGTACTATTCAAATGCACAGGATGGTGTAAATATAAAATCAACACTAAATGTTTACAGTTTTATGTCGTGATTCCCAAATGATGTGGACATCAACTTAATCAAGGTATGACAAAATCATCAAATGCATATTTTGAATGTTGATGATACACAAAAAAAAGATCAAAACCCATGACGCCAGGTTCTGAGGAACCAATGATGTGTGACACAGCTGATTGCTGGTTATCTATTAAATTGTATGACTACAATTTGGAAATCATAAGTACTTACAAAAGAAAATATATCTATAATTATATGATAACATGGCTCAGTGTTTTTGCCTTAATAACTGTACCATTTGTCGATATGTGCACAATATACTGTGATGCTACACTTCCACGAATAACAAACAAAAAAAGATTTGCTGACTGTGTCAATAGTAACTGTTACTGGTAACAATAATGGACAAACAGAAGTTTCAAATGGCCTTTTTCTCTAAAATGTTGTATTTCTTTGAAATTAAAACAGCAATAAATGGTTTGAAACTGATTTTGCGATATCATGTTATGTCGTGAAAAAGCAATAATACCCTCTGTTAATGAATCTGATCCTAAAATCATTTTCAGGGGGACTATCTGTCACTGCAGCTTGATTTGTTTCTGGGTGTGTTTCAATAGTCAGATGGACTGTTTACGAGATAAGAACGATCTTTCCAGAAGTCATTTTAAGTAAACTGCATATCTCTCGACTTTATATGAATTTCATTAGCCAGCAAACAGAAGGTTATCTGGATAACTTTACACCCAGTGATTTTATGGTAATGTAGCTATGGGACAAAACTCTGCTGCGGAAAAGAGGCTTTAAGAAGAAAATTGAGATCCTACTGTCCTCAAAGCTATAGGGTAGTAGGTGTGCTGTGTAGAATCTCAAACTTAATTCTGACCTTTCTACTGGCATTTCAGAGGACAATAGCAAATTGTGATTGAATATATTGTTTCTAAACAGTCTACCACTTCACGCAGATTGTTTCTAGCACTTGGTTTGAAATATGCAGTGCACCGTTCACTTTGATTGCATCCAGGGGGACGCATAACCCCTGAACTGAATTATAACTCAGCAATCCAAGTAAAACAAAATGCTAGTCTTCTCTAAACAGAACAAAACATTCATCCTAGATATGGTAAAAGGTATTCAGAAAACCCACTTAAAAAACATATTATTTTGCATGTGTTGTGTTACATTATGAATTTGCACAGCTTTTTTTTTTTTTTTTTTTAATCTTGTTAAGGATACTGCATACTGAACTGTGCAACTTCTGCTCTCTCACACAGCACCAAAAAAACCATGTAAATCTAAAACATTAATGTCAGCTGCAAGAAAATATTTTTACTTAAACACACCACCATAAAAAGGGCTGACGTTACTTAGTACTTTTTGTGCTTGACATTTCCATAGATGTTCAGCTCTATGTGAGAATAATTTAACCAATGACTTTGCCAAACCCTGCCGCTGGATCGCAAATATTTAATCTAAGCAAATGTAAAAAAAAAAAAAAGAAAAGAAAAAAAAAAGGTGCTAACGTGTCTCTACAGCCTTATTTTGAGGGGTTACCTGTTACATAGAGGACTGGAACATTAACCCTGGGGAAGCCAAGATACCTTTATTTCACAGTGTCTAACAATAGCAACTCTGCTCTGCATTTAATTTGGGAAGATTTACACTCCAGCAACTCCAGCCACGCTGTAATTGTCCGAGACTGAAGATCCAACATTCACACGCTTCACTCCAGCAACTCAGGAAAGGAGAAGTGTTTCCCTCCATCTCTCTTTTATACACAACTATATCTGGCTCTTTTCATGTGTACAACCGTTCACATCACCTCTTCCCTCATGAAGATCGGCTTTTGAATGAAGTCTTTCATGAAAAATACTGATGCTTTTGAGGGGCGATGTGGTCAAACAACATGTGAACTATTTATATAAGGAATAACTCCATCGCTTGATAGTTACCGTCAGTTATTTCTCATTCCCAAAAATTGTATAGTAGCAGTTTCAAGCATTCAAACAGAGGTATGTCAAAAACATTCCATTTTTCTTTAAAATACTGTAGGATACCAGGGCTGACCTTGCAATAAACACACACTGCTGCTCCTTATGTCCATGTCTTCCACGCATATTCAATTTCATTTTGAAATTAATTAGCTTTTAACAGTAAAAATGTATGAACACTATGTATACTTATGCTAGCTGGCTACAATCATGTACAAGCATATAAAAGTGGATGCTGACATCAGGGCTGAAAAGTGAAGCCAATGCTGACGAGCCTTAAACCTGCAATCTATCTAATGACCAACAGGGGGCGACTCTACTAGGAGCAAAAAGAAGTCAGATTTTGTTAAAGTCTATGGGAAAATGGCCCTACAACTCACTTGGTTTATTAAATGTTTTTCTAATCAGTTTATGGTCACAGTCTCTAGTTTCAAGCCTTCAATAGAATATGATTATTTTTAAAAAATTAGGGTCGCATTTAGAGGAAACTATGAGTTAATGCAGTGTATGCATTAGGGCGTGATGTACCAGAAATGGCGACCTGCCAGAGAAAGCGAAGAGCAGGTCAGATCCACCCCTCACTCCTCCTCAGTTTCACCTTCATATCCAAATTTATAGCAACAGCCAATTTACAAACTGGAAGCTTCAAAATATCAGCTCACAAACCAATTGGTGATGTCACGGTGGGTTGACACTTATATCAACTAATTTTATCAAAAATATCTTCTACCATCTGATTCTATTTTTCATGAAAAAAAAAATCAAAGTAGAAATGAGAAGCCTGTTTTTTTTTTTTTTTTAAATAACTTCTGTGTGAAATTTGAGATCAGATCAATTTAGACCAAAATAGTAAATCAACCACTATTATAACTGTAAACTGTGAAGTGTGTTGTATGAGATTGGAAAGCTGGGCAGGCATATCAACAGTAAGAGGCACAACGTTAAGGAAACAATAAATTGGCATGTTTGGTGCAGCAGAGACCAAAACACCTTTACTTGAAATGACCCTATCTGACCTTCATCATTTCTTCCACTGTCATAACAGAAAAGCACATTTCTGTGCATACTGTGTGAGACATTAGACTTGAAACATGTTTATTGTTTTGATGTTACCAAACTGGCACTTGTTCTTGCTTTAGGTTACATCTTCAAGCACAGCGACTGAATCCAAAAATGACAATGCCTGCGGTGTTTTTAAAAAAGTGTTAATTCCTTATAATCCTCTCCTTTGTGTGACTGGAGGCAGCAGTCAGGTGTTGAATAAGTAAACAACTTTGCAGATAAGACAGCTACGTGCTTCAGGTAGCAAAAGATGAAGATGACAGTTGAGTTGGGTCTAAATCTTTCCATTCACTATAACTCATTTTTGTTGCTACACGAGGGTGTGTGGGGGGGTGGACACATTAGCAGCATTTTCAATGATATAGGACAACAGCAACAATACCTGTACAGATTAATGCAAGAGATCTGCAATAAACAACTCCCTCTGTGAAGCTTATAATGCTCAGTATTTGTTGTTGATGCAGTTCTAGTAATGTATCTGATGGATGGCATTATATTATACTTGTGCTATTTTTATTGTGCAAACAACCCTGCTTTTAGAATTACTCACCTATCTGTCTATCTAACTGTTTGTCTTAAAGAAAAACATTTTGAACACATTCAGACAAGAATTGACCTGTTTTCAAATAAATAAGTGGCAGCAAACCTCTCAGCATTCTTTGATAGAGAAGGTGCCAGGATACTTGTGAGATTTGAAGCCTTTGATTTCCTCCTTGGTGGAGTAAAGATGCGCTGCCACGCAGCTGTTCTGATGGCATCAGTCTGTACAATACCTGACTCAAGGGAAGCTACTTCGTTACCCCTGACACATAAAAGAAACACAACACAAAGGGACAGGACAATAGAGAATAATCACAGTTTTCAGTTTTTCTCCTGACCTTCACTGCTGCACCAAAGCGCTCTGAAGATGTTTTTCCTTAATGGCAATGTACCTGTAATGATAATGACGCACTTAGAGAACATTTATCATAACAACATTTTCAGATAAATAGCGAAAAGAAATATTGAAAATGGGTCAGATTTAAAAAGTGCTATCATAAATATTTTTACATCAGAAAATGCTGATACTGATGAAATTGCATGATCACCGACTTTGCATTTCCCCTCAGTTTTATGGCGCTTTTTTAGCATCTTTCAGTTCATTGTTTTGATTTTTCAGCTTTGTTTGTTTTTGATGAAAAGTTTGAAAAAACCACTGTACTTTTCCAGATGGCAGACAGAATAAGTTAACAACTAGATGGCAAACAAAGAAGCTAAAGAGCTGAAAACTAGAAATCACATATCTGCTAACTGCAGCTGGTGACAGCAGCTCTTGTTTTGCTCTGCAACTTCAGAAAGTTGAACATTTGCCAGTTCTCCACAGGATCAGAACAAGAACCACAGTCACCAACTGCTGTCCAAGATGGTGGAGTTGCAGTCCATCCCAGACCTGTCTGCAGGAAGAGAAACATGGAGGACACGATCTGTCGCTAGCTGGTTAGCAGTGACTGAGGTTTCAAATTTAAATACATACGTATATCACAATCATGAAGAAGAGTAGTAGCTAGCGTATAAATATTCAAAAGAAGCATCAAAGAGCCAGAAAGCTATGAATCGCAACTTCAAGTCAGGACTTTCAGAGCAAAATCAGCGCAGTGACTGGACGCTGAGAGTTGTGTGTTTGTGTCCAGGCAACCACATCCACAGTCATGTGATCACAAGAGTTAAACTAAATCTGTGGGGACACTCACAGTACAGATTAAGGATTGTGATTCAACTCAAATTTATCCAACTGATATATATTTTTATTTTATGTTTGATCAACTATAAAGCAAGGGTAATTTTAAGGTCTTCTCAAAATTATTTTGGACTGGTTTTCACTCATTCAAACTAACTACAAACAACATCATATTTCATGCTGTAAGACATTTTATTCTGTATCTTTTCTGGTCCCTGCTACATTAAAATCTGGCATTTTTTGTCAAACCCTAAAATTTAATGTTTAATGTTTCATTTTCCAGACAACTCTAACTCTCTTTAGCTCTGCTAAACTTGGTCTTTAATACTGGTGCATTATACATCAGCCAGATCAAAGCGCTGGTCATTAAATAATAACATGTTTTGCTTCACAGGAGTCATGAAAGCACGTATCTTCACTTCGTTTTACACTAAGTTCCAAACAATTTCATGAGCATCAAACACGACTGCTGTGAAATTTGTACTTTCACGCCGTGCACATAGGCAGAATGTGTGAGCACTGTATGCAAATAAGCTTGGAACAGAGTCGCTGATTTGTTGGGCTTAAGGATTGCAAAACCACGTTTGCATGCAGTGCAGTTCTTCAGAGCACCCCTGTGCCTGCAACATGCCTCATTCTGATTTCTGAATAGTAAATGAAAAGCTCATTTGGTAAGGCTCAGAGGCTGGGTTTAGGGTCAGGGGGGCTGCTCTGGGTAACTCAAAGTCACTCTATATGATGAGATTTCAGTTGGTTCATTACTCACATAGCTACCTTTGTAATTCAGGCAGCTGTCAGTATCCAGAGGGACAGAGTGTTGGGGAGAGGAAGCTAGATATTTTTGGCAAAGCATTTCTCAGGAAGAGAGAAGCAAGAATAGAAGAGCTAAATCACAATATGTCCATCAATCCCCAGTGGTGTTTATAGAATGGTATTTATTTGTGTCTGTAGAAGTCTGCATGAAAATAGTACAATTTACCTGGTCAGTGACCATGGCATATGCAGAGCAGTGTAATATACATCATATTTAATTATCCTTTAGTGTTTTATCACCTTTCACAAAGGTACAATACATTTTTTTACCCATGAGACAAGCTGCATCTGTCTTACATCCACTGCATTAAAAATGGAAAGAAAACAAACCCCGCAAAAAGTATTAAAAACAATAAAAAATCTTATGTGCATGTATTGATTGAAAATCCTGTCCTTTAAATGAATATAAATTCAAGGCTGTGTGCCTCGCTGGCAAGCAGTAAGTATCTGAAATAGTGTAGGAGTCGAGCACTCACAGATTCCCCATAGAATAAATCCATATTCTATGTTGTATTATTACATTTCACACCTGTGAAATAAACCCATATGTTACTTTGAAATTCCATACATAAATCTGCTTTTTGTAACTTGATTTAATATATTTATATATAAGTTTTCATATTAAAAACATATGAGGAGGATTTGCAGGGAAAAAAAAGCAGCCCAATCATCTTCCTCTCGACTCTTCCTCAATGTCTTGATGATATTAACCACAAATGACATGCCCACCTTTCAGGATATTGTACTTTTCCCCTGAATGCATCTGTGAGTGAGACGAGCTGCATTATGTAAGGAAAAGAGCAGCACGTTAATGGTAATTCGGACGGCATGATGAAGATGAATTGCCATTGTCTTGTCATCGTCATCTGTCTGCTGTGAAACTCAGAAGCAAGGAATAGCAGGACGTGGTGGGGGTAAGGAGAGGAGGGTGGATGGGGGCTACTTGCTGGCACGACAGTTCAAAAATGACTCAAATCAAAAGTGCATTAGTGGTTTTGATGGACAATAAGCATGTAAGCTGTGAAGGGGAATGAATATATAAAGCATCTCCCGGTCAGAAAAGACAAACCAATATGCACACAAGTCTAAAGATGGATATATGAGCAAATAGCAATACCATCAACCTATCAGCAAGTGACCTTAAAAACTTTCCTGAAACTGAAACTGAGTTTGATGGGTGATGACTTCATAAACACATACACCGAGGTGGAAGTTTAACACCCGATTACTGCTGTTCTTCTACCTATGGTAAATGAATTCAAGGCCCTTTAGTGGAACCCACATAAAGACAAACACACATACACCAAAAACATCCCTTATTCCCTCTGAAGAACATCTCTAGATTAAGCCCAATCCTTTGTAGAGACTCTCATCCATAGATTTATTACATCTCCCCTTGATTCCTGTAATGCTCCTTAAATAGACTTCAGTTTGTCCAGAAAACGTCTAAAGGAATTCTCTGTCACACGTGGTCCTGGGAGCACATCAAAACCAACCCTTCAGCAATTACACTGGCTCCCATTTAAACAACCCATTCATTCCTGCTGGTTTACAAATCTCTCCACAGTATGGCGCCTCCATACCTCACCAACCGTCTCCATCCCCGGAAACCTTCTACATCTACCTACTGCATTCCTCTTATGCCCAAATACTCCAAACTCCCGCCTCAGTGCCAGTGCTCATCTGTTGCTCCTATTAAGTCCATCCATCCATTACCTATACCGCTTATCCATAAGGGGCGTGGGGGGACTGGAGCTAATCCCAGCTGACACATGGGGCGAGGGCAGGGTACACCCTGGAGAGGTCGCCATTCTATCACAGAGCTGACATACAGGGACAAACAACCATTTATGCTCACATTCACACCTACGGGCAATTTAGAATCACCAATTAACCTTAACGTGCAGGTCTTTGGGAGAAAGCCAGAGTACCCAGAGCGAACCCATGCAGGCACAGGGGGAATCTGCTATTAAGTCATAACTTTAAACTCACATGTTTAGGCTGGCCTTTCCTCATGCTCTGCAAAATATACACTTTGTATTTATTGCATTATTATGTGTGAATATGAGTATCTGTGCATATATATATATATATACACAACATATATAATAATGAAATTAAAGAATTCATTCTCTTTTCTAGAAGACGATCAAACTTGACTATCTAGAGGAAGGAAAAGTCGCAACAAGGTTTCTGTGGGTGAAGGATGTGGTGTGAGGATCATTACAGTTCTAATTCTCAATTTTACTATACAGCACTTTTTCAGTGCTTTTATACCATGCACACACATTCACATGCATGATACAACAGGAGAAGTTGGGCTTCAGTATCTTGCCCAAGGACACATGCTGGACTGGTGGAGCCAGGGGAATCGAACCACTGACATGATCCTTCGAACTAGACCCACTCTACCTCCTGAGCCACAGACAGCACATCTTGGATTAATACAGACTGAAAAGCACCAGCAAAACATATTCAAAAATTTACTCTGCAGTGTTGATCTCTAACAGAATGAATCAGATCTCTAATTTCTTGCCCTGTAAGTGTGCTCCAACATGGTGTCACAGACCTAATTGCAGTGCATTGACTTGTGTCTGCAGCAGGTCCTCGACGTGATGAGTTTGGACTGTGAAGACAGACACAGTTGACAACACTCAGACCACTTGTTCAACTCTATCTGATTGCAGTGATCAAATCGTAACTTTATAATTTCATACATATCACATGATTCAGCTTTTAGTAAGAACAAGTTGATAATTAGAGCATGAACATGATTTCATTTATTGCCGGGAGGTTACAGTCTGATTTTTACATCTTGTTGTGCAGCCTACTGTCCTATGAATTGTCTTATTGGATGTTTATGCAAGGTGGAGGGAAACAATGTGAAGATGTCTGGTGGGTGGGATGGCCGACAGGAGACTGGACCTCACCTCTGGTAAAACATTTATAATTATCTAAGTGTTTTTATTAACTCTCCCTAACCTACTTTAAACATTGTTAATTTATCATAACCACGATCTTTCCTTTGTCTCAGATATTGTGAAAAAACAAATTTGAAAAACATAAGAGATGGATGTTAAAAAAAAAAAAACAAACAAAAACTTTCATCATTGAAAATTGGAAACAGCTTTTTGCAGAAGAGAGGAAAATAGTTTTCCTACAGATAACGAGAAATTTTTTCACACATCATATACGAACTGAAACTGGAGTAACTGGAGTGCAGTTTGCCCTCCAAAAAGAAAAGGTTGTGGATGGATGAGAAATGAGAGTCCAATAGGCAAAACACTGTAGTCCATCTTCTACATAATAACCATTACTTTAATATGTTGTGTTTAACCATGGCCAAAATCTTTACCATGTTCAAATATCACAGAAAGTAGTGCTATGAAAACTCTTGTTGAAAGTAATTAGTAGCAGAATCTATACTTTCTTATGTGAAATAACCTATGGGTTTATTTTTATATCTATTATAGTAAGTAGCAGAATCGTTCAGTATCCTTGCTGTCGTCCGGGGGTATGACCACAGGAGGCCACATGAAGTAAAACATGATGATTTCTACCATTTCATCTATGACACTTCCTGCGTTCCATGTTTCATGCTCCAAATCTTATTCTCTTGCTTCATTGCAAACTCAACATAAGCTTGCAAAACTATTTTGCTGTGACCATTTTGTTTCTCATCTGAAAAGGATCTGTTCACAATCTCAAGAAGACATGTCCTCAAACATTGTACATGTATGTACAGTATGTCTGTAAGAAATGTAACGCCATCTGAAACCTCTTGTTGTAATCTGGATGGACTGATGCAGTACAGCGGTTCTGATATTGCACAGTAGTTTCCAAAGTTTTGATTAATTTCACTTTCTTTTTGCAAGGTTAATGGTAACCATTTTCTTAATATCCCTCAAGAATATTTGAATTCAAATTTTATTTAGTGTTACACGGTCATAAAAACAAACCATCCAGACTTATCGCTGTGACTCATTTATTTAGCTGATGTTGACAGACATCATCGTCATCTGTACCAAATTTACAGGTTCCTTCACAGCCTGAATGAATGTCTCTGCCTTGATGAATAGACATCAGTCAGAACAGAGACAGCTCTAAGTCGAACGCACCTTTGGCTCATTTACATGTAACTGCAGTAAAATGGGTTTGATTTATGTCTGTGGCATTGCACAGCACCTATGCAGGAGTCAGGCCAGCATGGTTTGTGATGTTTTAATGATATGAATATTAAAACAATACCATTGAGTCATTCGCTTCATGGTGCAAAAGTCCAATCTGAAGGAGAGTCTTCTTTGGACCTGAATACCAAAGTACTCTTTCTCATCTGCTTTGCAATTAGTAACTCTTGTGTGTTAGGGCTCAAAGTGCCTCTTAATCACTCTAAAAATCAGAGGGAAAAAAATGTTCACAAGCAGTCGTACGTGGACTGATGTTACATTTCTCATATCCAGCAATTAATCATTTTTCCCCATGAAGAATTCAATCAAGGAAAGGAACCGAGGTTCAGTTCATGTCATTTGATCTGCGCAGAACAACGATGCTTTTGTTTTTCAAACCTTCTAATTTGAGTCATCATGTGTATTCATATCTGCTTTGAAAGAAACAGAAGAAAC
The DNA here is from genome assembly GCA_038496675.1 of Rachycentron canadum. Classification (NCBI taxonomy): domain Eukaryota; kingdom Metazoa; phylum Chordata; class Actinopteri; order Carangiformes; family Rachycentridae; genus Rachycentron; species Rachycentron canadum. The sequence goes on from CM076651.1 coordinate 5,388,463, forward strand.
CACATTATGTAAACAGCGTTAGTTGTTGATTCTGACTCATTTCGTCGGTTTCAATGTGAATGCCTCATTAACGAGAATCATGTTCAGTTTGAAAGACATTCAGTGTCCTGTCAAAACTGCTCTGCTTCGTAAAGTTTTGTTTGAACACTTCAGTGTTGATGCTCTCACAGAGTCTCTTGACTCGTTTTCTGAACTCGACAGACACAGTGACACAACACCTAAACCTCATTACTAATATGAAAGTTGAACTGAAATGTGAATTATCCTCATTTTTATGGAGGGAAATATAAACTACTGTAGTGGTTTTACATATTTTTCAATTTTTCAAACCAGGACTAAATCAGATCTGGATGGATTTGTAGAAATAGCAATTAAGCTTCATGCCAGTGGCAGAGGTTCACAGATGTCTGAGGGCTTGTGTTAATGCAGAAGATGTCTAGCTCTGTGTGGTGCTGTTGCCTGGAACCTGTCACATTCATGTGTAGGTTACAAACATTGGTCTGAGACACAGTTTCCCATTTTTCAACAATAGCAGCACAGTGTTGGCCACTTTTAAACTTGTCTTTCTAAGTTTGTACACACTTGAGTGGAGCCCAGTAAGCTAGGCTAACTAGCTTGTAATTCGTGGCTAGGCTAACTAGCAAGCCATTGGTGGCTCCCACACGTAGTGTTGTGTTCGTCCAAGTAGCAACCCACCGTGACATAACTCATTGGTTTGTGAGCTGCCATTTTGAAGGCTTGAGTTTGTAAATAGGCTGTCGGCCAGCTTGATTTTTTGAAACTAGAAGAAACCATATTTGGGGGAAAAGGTGGAGCTGAGGAGGAGTGAGGGGTGAACCTGCTATGTTCTTTCTCAGGCAGGTCAGTGTGTAGTAAAGTCTGTCGATCACATGGTAGCCACGCCCTAATGCATACCCTGCTTTATGGTCTGGTTTCGTTTAAAAAATGAACATCCTGTTGTGTTGAAGAAGACTTTAAAAAGTTTTTACTGAGCTAATAAATCAAGTGAGAGTTATTTTCCCATAGACTAAAATTTTACTTTTACATCCAGTGGATGTTGTGGTATAACTTTTGACTGAAGACTTGTGATGTGCTGAAGAAGACAAAAATGCCTAACGATGATTATGATGTGTGATGTTGTGGGAAAAGTTGTAAGCAGAAATGTGTTAAACTACTGTTTTAAAGTGTTATTCCAGTCATGTCTTATGTAAACCTCACAAAATATATATGATTTGATGCACATATTGTGTTAGAAATAATCACACTCATTGCACTATTGATTTGATAGAAAGTGTGTTTGTATTATTATTTTTTTTTAAATAGCCACAAGAGGAAACTAAGAAATAAGGGTGTAAAAATACAAGAATAACTTAAAAGAAAAAAAAAATAAGAATGAAAGACATTATGAAGATAATGGTGTGAAGTGAACAAATGACATTTAAAAAAAAAAAAAAAAAAGATATGACTGAATATGAAGGGACATGTGTGGACATGTCAAGAGGCTCTGGAAGTTTGGAAAGTACCTAGAAGCCCAGCACCAGCAGGTGCAAAGACAACTATAATAGTGTATTAAAGTCTATGTTAAAAGGGGCTGGTGAGGAGGCGTGGAACCAGCAATCCCAAGAGGATAAAAGAGGAGGCACCTGCCAGTGTGCCTCAGAGTCCTTCTGGTGTAACCTGTGTGCACTTTGAATTGCTCTCCTTTGATGCCAGCATTTAAGTTCTTTGTTGCCTTGTATTCTGACTCCTGATCATTTTTGGACACCAATGAAAAGTTTTTCTTGAACTAATTTGAACTTTGATAAAACTTCATAAAATTGTGGTCCAGTAATCTAGGACTTCAGTACCAGAACACAACAGATTTTTCCTACAATAGTGTGACAAAGCAACAACTAGCAACATTGGTAAAATTACTTGCCCGTGGAGCCACTGCAACTAAACTGAAACCAGAACCTCCAGGTCCTGTCCCAGAAGGTTAAAAAAATTAATTCCTCATTAATAAATAAAAATATTATCTTGGTCTTTTACTTCACTTCACTTCCTATGTTAAGATAAAGACAACCAATATCATTGTTTATTCCTTATTTTTTGTTTTTTTCTGGCAGGTTATTCTGGTCACTCACAACACATTTTACTGGCAATGAGCGCTGTGTGGTAATGCACCATAAAACTGTTTGTGAACAACCAAAACAAAACAACAGAAGAAAAAGAGCAGTCTGACTTTTATTAACTGAGCACAGACTACAAGAAAAAAAAATGCAAATCTTTATTATTAATCAAGCCTCACCCTGGGTCTGAAAAGATAAATCCCAACAATAGCTACTTCCTCAATCGATTTGAAATTACACATGTTGAAACATCCGACAAATATTTCAAAATATTTGTGGGTGAATGATGATCACAAGAAGTTCCTCCAACTAAATCAAACTCAGCTTTTCAGCTTGGCTTTTAAAAGTAACCTCTGTCTTTATTACACAGTAATGTAGTGTAAGACTGGGGGACGGGGATGTATGTGTTGGAGGAGGTGAAAAAGAATAGCTTAAAGCACCTAAACAGAATAAAGTAATGTGAACTAGTTCAATTTAATCTGTAAAGTGAACTTTGAGCCTGCTCTTGTGAAGTGTGAACTCGTGCAACTCTGCCAAAGAACAGGGCTTCAGATTTAAATGGGAAACTGTGTAAGCTACTTAATTAATACTTTTTCAAATGAACATGATTATAAGGATGAGGCTGTTGTACAATAGTCTCCGGTGATGTTGAATGAATCATGGAGTTCATGGCTTTTGATCACCTTTATGCAGGGGGGGTCATTAATCATGATTATGAGTAAAGAAACACTTCACCACAGGCGACCACTTAAAGCTCACATTTTCCCATCGGTGCTCATTCTCAATTAGTCACTAACATCTGCTTCCAAAGGTTTCTGCTTCCTGTGGTGTTCATCTCTCATATTTTCTAATGGGGGCTTAAACTCAGTCCTGAGCACAGTAACATTCAGTCTAATTATACTGCACCTCCTGTTGAGTTAAATCTTATCACAATCTGTTTTTAAGTTTCAACATATCTCAGTGTAATGTGGATTTTACTTGTTAACAGAATGTAAATAATTATCAGGACCCACTTCCTTTTTATTTAGCCGTATCTGCAAACCATTATTGAGATGGGCCATGTCAAAACAATTTAATCCCAGAACCCCAAGTGTTTATGCACAACGCTGACGGCTTTCCCTCATGAATACCTCCCTTCATTCATGGCAGCATCTCAATTTGAAACACTTGTGGGATGACTATCCTAAGTTGTCGCCTGGGCGACCCCCAAAATAGGTTGATGTCCATTTGTAACGTGGTAAATAAGTTTGCAGTTTCTTTCTCTCATATGCTTTGGGTTAGAGCAACCTTGCTGTTGGCGCGCCATGCACTGAATTACAAGCACGAACAGATTCTGTGTTTAATCGAGAATTAAATTTAATGGTCCACAGCACCTTATCTCTCACAGTGCAGGAAACAGCACAGAAAACATAGCATCCACTATCTATATCCCACACGAGAGCAGCAGGTTAGCTTAGCAAGACGGGAGCTCTATCATCTTGGGAATCTGGGCTCAGGCTCCATTATTAACAATCATCTGTCCTGCTGAAGTGTCCTTCAGCAGCACACTGCATCCTAAGCTCCTTCTCCTCCTGTTGAGTGGGCAACCAGAAAGAAAACCTCTCCACTGAGACCAATAACACACTGTCAGATCGTTATTATTATAACCAGCAGCGCAATTGTGTCAACTTGTACGATGCAACACATAATGTTAGTAACAGTTGGATAACTCAATTCAGAAAGATAGTGGCTTTGCTTTCATTGTGACTCAAGTGTGGAATAGACAATAAAAGAAAACTTAAGGGCTGTTAAAATGTATAGGGATGATCGTATTTTGAAATTAATACATTGTGTGCAGTAATTTCTCACTTGGTGAGGTATCTTAAGTGGTACAATAAAAGAGAAACAGCTAATTTAGAAAGATAGTATGATATACCAAGATAAAAATAAAGAAATAAAAGGTTGGAAACTGACAGAAGAAACTCCTCACTGCTGAGAGCAGAGCACTGTGCATGCAGGTCGGGTATGACACTGAACGTTGTTATTTACTGTGCTGCTGAGAGTTCATTTCCCTGTGTCGCTCCACAGAGATATTTATGAGACTAGATAAAAGTGTGTGTCGGTTTCACTCTGTGCTACAATGATTCTTCATGTATTTCCGTTGTCACTGCATAACTGAAACACTGATCGAGATCAATTCAAACAGCTGGAATGCCTCAGTTCTTTTATCCAGCTGAATGAGTTTGTGATGGTGCAAATTCCAAAGATTTCTGTTTACTTCGACATGGACATTCAAAGCTTTTTTCAAAGCAATAAACTCTTTGATTCTGCAGTGACATGAGGAACCCTAAGATATGAAATATCTCAACATCTGTTGGATTCACAGCTGGGAAATGTTGCCCAGACATAAATCATTGGCATCAAAATCTCCATTTGACCCACAGTTTATTGCAGGTCTTGAAGTCAAATGGGCTCAGCTGTACTTCGTGTTAAGCACTAAATCTTCGCATGCTAACATAAGATGGTGAACATGATCAGGATGCTAACGCTTGCTTTTTTGAGTGCTTAAGTGTATTGTCATTGTCAAGTAGGGCAACAGGCAGTGCACTTAAAATGGTCAAAAAAGCTTCACTACTCACCCCCAATAGTCGCGGGCCACAATCACGGTCTCGTGTTGAGATTGTCATTTCAAGTGAGTGCACAACAGCACTAGTGTTTAGGACGACACTACCCTGTCAAAATTCACACTGTGCACACCTACGTGTGAGTGCTGACATTAGCACTGAGCTTTAGTGAATCACTTAAACTCCAGGCTCGGTTTATTTGGCCATTTGTGTGAGGTACATTATGTGATCAGTGTGTTACCTGCAGGAGATTCAGATTAGCGCCCTCTCAGTTTGCAGATGAAGACAAGTACTGGCACAGGAGTGGAGTGATGAGCTGCTGCGGACGAGGCCAAACTGTAAAAAAGATACCCAGAAAAAAAGCCAACATCAGATTAAGTGTAGGTTATATTTTGAATATTTTTCACTGCTTTATTTTTACAACAAATAGCCCTTTGCATTGAAGCTACTTTTTTATTTAAAGATATATTCCTAAGCACACTGTTTCATGGCATAGATCAGCTGAGTCAGACAGAGCTAAGCAGTGTCAAAATAACTCCCGACTGCTTCTTCTAACCAGTGGTTCTCAAACCTTTTCACACCAAGGACTCTGACAGAAATTAGACCGCAGACCCACATTTGATAAGATTTCTGTCCCAGGATCCCTGATCTGATCAGATTTCTGCTTTTAGAAGTTTTAGTACAGAAAGTAGTTGAAACCCATGAACAAAATGATCACATGTTCTGTCATTGCATTACTTGCGGATGGAATTATAGTGACAGTAAATGATTCCTCCAGGACGTCCCTCCAGGACCACTTAGGGTCCCTGGATACCACTTTGAGAACCTATGGTCTAAACAGCTTCATGTTAAATAATCCTATCACTTCAAGATCAGTTTCTTGACAACATATCTAGTTCAGGGCTCAATCTTGCTTTACACTGATTCCTGCTGGTGCTGCAGTAGCAGGTGATGACATTTCTTTACTAGGTGTTGGAAAAGCTAATGTTGTCAACAGCTCGGCTAATGTGGAGCTAATCTGAAATTCAGCCTGACTCTAATTCACCAGCCTTAGGAACAGCTAACGTTAGCAGTTAGCACAGAGAGAAGCCCACAGCAGCTTGTGACGACAGCTTGCCCCCTTGTGCACCTGCTGTTTTGCCACCGTTGGCCTCAGAGCCTCCACGCTACACAAAACCAGAAGATGCCTGTCAGTTAAACATGTTCACAGTAAAAGTTTGAACAAGCATTTTGTCTGGTCTCTGAATGTCCTCTATCCTGGCTCTATTTATATTATTTAGCTCTAGAGAGAAATGGACTGAAGAAAACATCCTGTCATTCTCAGTTTTTAACCTCCCCTGTCTCAAATTGTGATAGTGATGGCCAAAATGTCACTCACTCACTATTTTGCCTTTTCTGTTTCCTGTGTCTGGACTTCCTCAGTGATGACTCTCTGAAAAAATCATCCTTCACAGTTAGGAGAAAACTGTTATTTACTTTGTAATAGCATTTCTTTTTTTGTCTTGCATCTGATGTCCTGATGTGGCTTCACAGAAATGATTGAGATTCCTTCATTATCATTGAACATTTGAATGTTGATTCCCAGGGACACAGTGATGTGTTAATGTAGGACTGAGTTCTAAGGATATTTGAGTTCTTTCTTTTACCAAAGCGTGACATGGTGAACCCTTAAGATTAAACTTGAGATAAATGTGTATTATGTTGTTCCTACTAAATCATTAAAAGCTTTAATTTGACTGTAAGCAAATATTCTGGTTTTTTTCCAGTCTTAGTAAAAACAGCTTGATCAGCCTTAATAAAAACATTTCAATACATAGTTCAGCAAAGTTTCGGCAGTTTATGAGCTTTTCAAAACATCAGCCAGACATGCAGATTGGAGCAAATTGAAGATGCAAGCACATTCAGGACACTGTGGTTTGTGTGCTTGACCCTGAGGAGGTAATGTGACTGATGATGCCCCTCAGACGCTGGTTATTTTGGTCTCATCAGCTTTTTTCCATAGTCATGAATCAGATGATGTGATGAGGATAGCAGTGCAGGGACCCTGCCGGGTGAGGGGGGTGGTGGGGAGGGTTACAAAAAGCTGCAAGAGAGGGAAACTTTCTGGCAACTTGGCAGGAATCACAAACAATGTCCAGCAACAATTAAGTCTCCTGAGGAAGGAGCAGGAGGATGTGCTTATTCAGAGGGTCTCAGCTAGGACTCTGCTGCCAGACCTGGAGAGATCCAAAGCAGACGGCTCGGTCTCTGTGCAGCACACAGAATTAGTGAATATCCATCTGTCTGTCCTCCTCTGTAGCTGGTGTCCAAGCTGCTGGGATACAGTATGTTGTCTTTGGGCGATAATCATGTGTTTTCACCTCGGATCACCGATGGAGGCGGCCTCAAGGTGTAGCTTGGTCATATTTAGTGATATTGGTGTGGTGGTTCAGCTGTACAGTGGGACAGCGCCAGTAAATGAAGGATGAAGGTTTGTCTAGAACTTTGTGTGTGTGTGTGTGTGTGTGTGTGTGTGTGTGTGTGTATTTGAGAGATAGTGCTGACAGTAAGACAGTGTGTGGGTGGACGGATGGGTGGGCTTTCAATGAGTTGGGGAGGAAGACTTATTGCTGTGATGTGAAGACACTGTCTTCACCATCCTGGATGGCCACATTTGCAGACTCTAGTGCTAAATATCATCACATTTATTTTTCTGTGTCACATCAGCATATTTGCTTGTTGTGCAAGTACACAGCCAAATTACTACAAAAACACATTTTTGCCATTCTACGATGCAGCAGGAAACTTCCAGCTGAGTGCTTCAAACTGCAAAATAACCATAAAGCAAAGGGGGTATCAATGAGATGTGAATAAATGTGATGCTCACGCTTGTGTCGACAAGAATATTAATTAAAACCCTGGTGTGATTGTGTCATTTCATTGTCTTACAAGTGTTTTTATTTGCTTATAACCCTCTGACTGGGGTTGGAAATCTCTGACGGTTTGGATAGAGAACAATCTGTCTCTTCATAAGCATATTTAAGTCTCCTAAGATCTGTCACTGTCTATTGTTATTATTAGTTTTGGCATAAAAAACTAATTTAGAAATCAGAGTCAGATAATTAAAAATCCAACTAAATCTATTCCCTCAGGAGAGAGTGCATCGAATGGCAGAGACCGTTGCCAGCTCAGCTACAGAGATCTCAGTCTGCAGGCGGGTGTGTTTCATTTTGTGTGATGCTATTGTGATTCCATCCATCGATGAACTACACCAACTACATGTAATTAAACTAGGAGTTTTGTATTAGCTTGCTGGTAGTTCAACTACATCCACATGTGCACAGTGATTCAAGTAGTTAAAAAACATATTTACGTAGTGAACTACTGAAATTACAAGTGATTCTGGGCCATAAAATAAAAGGAATTATTTTTATTTTTACCATTGCCTCTCTATTGTAAAATCGAACCAATTTCTTTTTCTTTTTTCCATTCCTGTATGGCCTGTGAACCCATAGGTACATTGTGTGTCTATTTTCTATTTTCCTCTGAATGGGACCAAAAAAATTAACATCATGTTGTATTGAAGAAGATTTCAAACTAGAGACTGAGACCATCAACACATTTGGAAAACATTATTGAGGTGTGAGAAGTAGGGCCATTTTCCCATAGACAACACAATCTGACTTCTTTTTACAACGAGTGGAGTCGCCCCCTGATGGTCATTAGATAGGATGCAGGTTTAAGGCTCTTCAGCATTAGCGTCCCTTATGTCCATCAACTGACTGAGACACCAAACTGATGTCAACCCTCCATCAAACTCCAAGTAAGACACTAAGAAAATCCCAACATATCTATGCATGTATTAAAGCATCCATTCTCCATTTCTGAACTGTGGATTCACTATGTGATGTCTTTTTTTCAGAATCATACTGAACCTATAATCTACTGTTCGAGGTTCTCCATGATAAACTGTTCAAATTGGTATTTATCCAGAGAGTTGCGTTTTGAAGGCACTGTACTGTTGATCCTATTTTCTTCAAGCAGGTGCGTCTTTGTTTCACTTTGAGAGAAATCCATTTCGGCCCTGTGCTTGAGAGGTAAGAATCCAACCTAAAATGATCCTCAGAGACACTTGACTCACAGTGTCCACAACAGATTGTTTATAAATATCGTGTTGGCTTGTCAGGCTGTCCAAACACTAATACCCCTGAGAAATAGCATCATGAAAAATGTAAGTTGTTTCTCTGTCTGGGCCTATTAAATCTCCTATTAAGCTTCCAAAGGCAGTCGATACCCAGCGTCTGAACCATTTGATTCACTCTAGAGATCACATCTCATCTCACCTTGCACATTCTCCAGTCACACTGTGTTTTGTCTTGTTGCTCAGTGCAGACTGTGACACTCGGCTGAGGAAAACACAAAGCTCACCAACAGACAGCTTTTAAGATTTATCAACATCCCACTGTGCTCTATTCTAGCCAATAATTTAGAAAATGTCAGCATCCCAGGCAATAATCATTTTAATTTGACGCTTAAATAATCTATTTGTAATATGCACCAAGGCTTAGTATTGTTTTTACGTGTAAACTGATCAAAATGAGAACAAGAGGTTGGGTTGTAGCCTTGAAGACATAACAGGGAGGTTATACTGAGTTATCTGGTGTTATAGCATCTAATACAAACAGCAGCCCAGTAAACAAATGTGTAATCTGTCTTGATATGGCAGCTGGCATGTATGAAGTTACATAACAGATGGCAGCGAGCACTCTATAACCGAGTGACGGCCGTGTATCCTCGCAGCAGCCGTTTCCTCCAGGAGAAATCGAAGTCCATAACAGGTCTATTTCTCTTTCTCAAAGCGCAAATCACATCACCCCACACTGAGACATTATCCTTTCCTTACTCCAGCACTGTGACACGTGCCAGATATCCTCGCCGCGGCACAACTTAATCCATGACTCATTGAATGTGCGTGATAAAGCACTGTCTTCCAGCTTCCTTGTCAAATAACTTCAGAAGTCGTGAGTTAATATAGAGATCAATCAGAGCTGGATTTTAATGGTCTCTGCTGGCCATTTGTGATGGGGGATTATTTTCCTCACTTGCCTCAATACGTCTGGAAACTCAGAGATATGATGAATTTATTCTCCATATTATCAGGAAGTAACGATTTCTAAAATATATTGGATCACGACTTATGCTCGTCAAATATTGTTAATTAGGGACCGTATGAAAAGTATCTGAATTTGAATTTTATTTCAGTCTGTTCTTAGGAGATTTATTGTTTATTTATATATGTATATAAATAAATGGTAAAATTGTATTATGTGGTGGGTTTCTTCCAAAGACTCTCTCCACCTTCCTCCCCACCCTAATACTTTTACAGTCCCTTGAAGGTATTGTATTTAAACAGGCATTTCACTTCTATAATATACAAACCCCTTGTTTTGACTGAGTCTCTTGGTTCATTAAACTAAAATACTGCAGAATGAGTTTAAGTGTACCATAGAAGGATCACACTACAAATACTGCACCCCTGTATATTGCATATTGGAATGCAGTTACTGGGCATCTCAGCATCAAGCCTGAACCATGAAAAAAAATTGATTGTCCCATATTCCTCCTAATTACAACAGCTGTGATCAATTTTTCGGTTGTTGTTGTGTCCAATTACTCCCTTGACTGAATCCCCATAGTCCTCTTTCACTGGAGCCGGAGCTCAGCAAACGAGCCACTGTCTAATATGGCCAGGAACATTTATCCACGATGCTTAGGTTCACTGTGGTGTGAATGTGTTCAATGCCAACTCATTACCTACATCCAATTCCATATTTATCCCCCATAATATGTTTTCAAATCATGAATGATAATGAGACACTAATTGTGCTCCCGTACATGATCCAGTATTGTACTGTAAAACATAACCTAAAGGATCCAGTTAGCACATCTTCCCCTGTTTCTCATACATCTCACTGTGCACTGTGGTCTAATACGGGCCTCTTATAAGAAAACATATTTATCATTCTTGAACCATGCAGCGAATAATTGACCAATTATTCAGTAAAAGGAAGTGCAGATGCTGCATAATGTCAGCTTCCTAAAATACAGAAAATTGACAGCGCAGGGGTAAGCTATCCGTTTGTGTAAGTGCCTGCTATGCCTTTCTTACTTGTGATTTAATGCCTGGAGTAATTGTCCAGGTGTTGTCTTCGTCGATGGAGTTCAGTGGCACGGCCAAAAAGTTACTTCCTGTGGTGCAACACAGATGAAAAGTGATTATGCAAACAATGGTGAGCAGCATATGATGATGTATGATCCAAACAAATCTACCTCTGGCTCGGAGACAACAGCACATACACACAACTGGATCTTGATGCAATTAATCTCCACAATCTTTGCCCATTCAATAAAAGCCCTAATGTAGAAAAACAGACAGACCTGTTTACACACAGGCGCCGCTTGTAATGTTGATTACTTGCTTTGTTATTGCTTTTGGAAGTGTCACCAAAGTTTGCCTGAAGATATATTAACTCTTTTCCCATGATAAGCTTGATGGCTTCAGTCTTGATTAATACGATATCACGAGAAATACCGTGTAGTGAGAATTCATCCACACGGGAATGCTCGGGATAATCCCGGCCCACAAATAAACAAATACATACACACACATTCATATTAACAGTGCCCCACTCTAAAAATAGTGGACAAAAGATACGTTTTTCCAAATGCATTTTTAGAGCTCATCCTTGGATTAGAGTCTGTTTCATTGATCTCATGATATCTCAACTTGGGATGACCTCTAGTCCAATAATGACAGAAGGAGACCCCTCATGTTGTTATGTATAACCAACAACCTAAAGAAAAGGAAAGAAAAGCACAAAAGAGAAAGACAATTTTGAGCCTGTGAAGTTCTTCAGTGAAATTAGCACTCTCATTAAGTATGCTAATAAAGCCAATGATCTCTCAGCTGTTGCATCCATGCATCCATGAAAAATGAAATTTCACACTATAATTCATCCAACTTGGAAGTTGTTATGCTGTATTGTTTGACAACACAGAATCAAAAGGAGATTTAATGTGTTTTTTTTTTTTTTTTTTTTTTTAAATTATCAACATAAAAAGATTTTTATGTTGAAACATCTCAGCAAAGTGAACTAAATAAATTACAGATATGAAATATATATAAAATAAATGTTAACACTTTCTAGTGAGAAAATATTCACAAGTCAGTATCTAAATTCTTTAATATGCAACAGCTGAATAATGGTTTTAGAAGACGCACATTAAGTTAATTGGAGATCGCCTGTGGGGGTTTGGGGGGGTTTATGTTGACTGTAGTATTTGGAAGGTGAGTCTTTTAAAGCCAAAGCCACACAGAAACCGCTTCAAAGAATAATGTTCATGTCCAGAGTTCAGATCTCAACCTGTTTGCAGTTGGATTTTAGCAAGTCTTTTTAGTCACGGCCCTGACGCAACCTGACAGACTTGCTTGGGCTAACCCCTAACCCTAACACCTAACCCTTTGCAGGAGAAGAATGAGGAACCATTTCAGTATCTGCGGCAGGTTTCACAAAGTTATTTAAGACTGGTCTGCACTGTTAGCCACCCCCATTTTCCACAGGAAGATGCTGCACACACACCATGCAGAAAGGGAAAGACTGAGGCGAGAGATGCTTTTGACTTGTGAGCGTTCATGTCATCGGACAACTCAAGATGGCAGCTGTCAGTCAGCAAAATATCTGTTGAAGTCCATCTCTTCCACAAGGCAAACAGCTTCTTGCTGGAGTGAACTGAGTGCAGCAGTTTGATGGAGTTACTCAGTCAGCCATGTTTTTTTATGTTTGTTTTTTTAAGACAGAAAAAGTCTTACATTCCCAATCAAGTCTTAGGCAATAGTGAATGTAGATGTCTGTTCATTAGCTCTAGTCTTTAACTGATGTTGTGAAGCCCACACCAGACGAGAGGACGATAGATACCCAAAAACTATTCTGCTGCCAGGGCTGAAATCTTTATATACATATATTTTGTATTTCCTATTTCTAATTTTGATTAGTTGGAGGGATTGTTTTACCTTTAAAAGAAAATACTTTTATTTTGTTGAGTAAATCTACTTTAATTCAATACTGCAAGAAAATAAAACATGGCAACTTCTCAGATGGTGAACAGCCTTTATTTAAACTGTTGCTACTGCTCCTGTGACTTGTGTTTGAGTATTTGCAAAGGGTTTTTCCATCCAACACACCTTCAAACCGGCAGCTGGCTCATTCGTGCAGCCTGTGTATGAGAGGAATTACAATCAAGCTGTCATTACCTTGAGGCCAATTGTACTGGTAATTGTGAGAGGATGACAACAGGTTGGCCGGTATTAAGGCTCATCTTCCTCTGGCTAGTTCAGCACCTGCCTGCTGGCCACCAGCCTAATTTTTTTCCAACAGCCTCAGCAGGAATGATTGATGCCTGAAGGCCTCTGATCGTGTGTGTGTGTGTGTGTGTGTGTGTGTGTGTGTGTGTGTGTGTGTGTGTGTATGTGTATCTCAATACCAAGCTGCTCTATCCATACAGTATCCCCTCTTGAAACTCATTTAGGCCACACCTGTCACCGTGCACATTGCCTGCTTGATGTTTTCCCTTATAGGCTCACCGTCCGCAGGCACCCACTCTTTCAAGATAAGCCGTTACTGTGTGGTGCTGATAATATTGCAGAAACTGTAATGATCTCTGGGGGATTTTTGAGGCAATGTAGGCAAAAAAAAAAAAAAAAAAAAATCAGTTAATCTACATTGTTTAGCTGATGCTGCACAATGGTATAGATTTGTTAAAGGAAATGTATAAGGCTGGCATCAGGGAGCATGGAAAGTCTGGTCAACTATCTCCGTTTCTGAGCTGTAAAGAGAAATTCCCATGGTCCTGTCAGTCCTAGTTTGTCCAGTCCCTCCTAACACATGTCATAAGACCACCACTGTGGAAACACTTAAGCTTTTTCTCTATTGTTTGGTGTTGATAATCTCAGTATTTTCCTTGTGTATGATGACCAGCGTGCACTGCGGTATACTGAACTCTTTATCCTCTTCTTATGCTGCACACAAACACACACACGCACAAATACATACACACACACGGCTCTTTTAGCTCCAAAGAATTTTAAACCTCCCAATGTCCTGATACTATTGCATTTTTCATTGGTATTTTAAGCAAAGAGTTGTGAGGTCTTAGAAGTCAGCTGGCATTAATTCCTCTGAGGCAGAGGGATTCAACTTCTCCCTTGAAAGAGGCTTAAAAAGAAAGTTCTCCTGCTTCCAAATGACTACATTTCTCCTTTCCCATATATTTTCTTATGTTCCTCAGCAGACAGGAGAACAATAGATAATTGAATGTATATATAGTTTGTTCTGTTTAATGCTCAATAATTAATTTAATAAAAGGAAGGGAAGAAATTAAGATTTGTTGCTCTTCTGTATGCAAATTGCAAATAAACAGAGAAGTTGACTAATCTCATTGTTCTCCATGGTTGTGGGCAATGGGCTGTCAGGGGTGCAGGTGTATACATAATACATCAAGGCAAGAAGAAATACAAGGAAATTCAGATCATTAATGCTGCTTTGTGGAAAAAGAAACATGAAATTTAATGTATTTGCTTGACACTACCATGATAGTAAGCTGGAGACACGAGTGACCGGATCTCACTCAGCAGAGAGGTTTCTGCATTAAACAAGACAAGAAGCATAAATTAACTGAAATATTCTGAATGTGCTGTACAGTTGAGGTTGAATTGGACACTGAGATACAAAGTCCACTCAGGGTTAAATGAACTTCTCCATTCGCATCACATTTATCCTGGCCAGTTTGGAGAACCAGCGGTTGGCGTGCGTGTTACTGTGGGATGCAGTTTGAACAAAGCCAAATTTTTGATACAGGGAAAGGACCGCAGTCTGTGGTGAGCTGACGTCCAGAACGAGGCGGGTGTAGCCCTGCTCTTTGCAGAAGTCTATCGCCTTCTGCATCAGCTGCGAGCCCAGGCTTTGGCGGCGCCATGGAAACGCCACGACCATGTGGGACATCTCGCCGTAACTCCCGTCTCTGGCATCTCGGGCAAACTCTGAACCTGTCACTCCTCCGTTCCAGTTATCAAACCTCTTGCCTTCTTCCTCCTCCCCCCTCTTCCCCATCACTGCCACAATCCCCACCACCTTGGGCTGGCCGTTAATGTCTGCCTCTGCCACCCAGAAACCGTTATCTGGGTTTTCCAGGTAATTGGCTTGAACGTTGGCCATGTCTGCGCTCAGCCGCCTCATCATGTAGCCTTCGTAGATATCGTGGCAGCAGTAATAAATGAGGCCCGCCCAGGCGCTGCCAAAGAGTAAAGCCTGGAAGTAGGAGCTGCCTCCTAGCACATAGCCAGCCATGGAAATGCTCAGAGCAATGCCAACGTGGTCTGGATTGCTCATGGCCTTGAAGAAGGCCGGGTACACATGTTCAAGTATCCCATCACGGAAGAGCGACATGACCACATGATGATCTGAAGGCATGTATTCCCTGACAGAGAACTGAACTGTAGGTTAGAGAGGGAGAAAGGGGGAGGGAGGGAGGGAGGGAGGGAGGGATGGATGGAGAGAGACACAGAGAAAGAGCTCAGTGAGACTAATCTGCCTGTTGTTGCAATGAGAAATTCCTGCTGGGTTTCACAACAGGCTCAATGCACTCACGTAACTTGTTGAAAAAAAGAAAAATGAATCAATACACCTCCTACAGAATCTTACCCCTTTCAGTTTTAATTTATCACTATTCCACATGAATATATAAAACCTGGTATTTGGGTATGACAACCTGAGGTGAAAGATGCAATTAAAACTATTATGGCATTGTTTCTCTTTAAGATTTCAAGCATGAGAGTCATTCTGAGATGCAATTACAATTAGGTCTCAAACGTGTTAATGATTAAAAATGAAAGTGAGAATCCTGAGGCTACAAACAAAAGGTCTTTAAGTTTTTGTGAAATGTGCTATGTGTCATATCGGCGCATTAGTGCTGCCACTCATTTGCACCCTCAGCTGCAGCTTGTTAGTGCTCTTGTTTTCAATCAACTGGACTTTGAAAAAATAAATTAAGGTAGAAAAGATTGAACTTAATCATGAACTTACAGTCTTTTTTCTGGGCCATGCCGACACACTCTCTCCCCCTCGTCTCTCGCTCACTCTGAAGGGCTTTACGCTGCCGCTGCTGCCCCTGAATTTAAGCTACAGATTGTGATAATCAGCCATTCACAAAAGGGATTGAAATTAGTCTGGGCATGCTCACCTATGAGCACACACACCGCACACACATCACACACACTGCAAGAACTTGTAGACCTTAAATGACTTTAAGTGCTCATTGTATAAAATAGCAAGGTTCATAGAAGAATTTTTACAGTTAGATTGTGATAACAGGTCTTAAAGTTTAATTGAAATTACTGTTGTGTTGATTATGAAACGCACAGTATTTTCTTTAAATTAAAAAAACTTAATTAGCTTAGTCGACAGAGTAAAGAACTATATCATTGGATTCTCAAGGAGGATGAGCACAGATCCTGAATATATTAAGTCAGAAAACTGAGCAGAATGTGAATTTGCCACTTGTTCATAGATATCTTCAAGAATAAAATGTTATTGACCTCTTTTTGGGTGCTTCAGTTTGAGTGGCGCTCTCTCAGAAATCTGCTCTGAATCTCCACCCGGCAATATAAAGGTGAAAGTAAAATGAATATTGTCTCGCCAACCCCTGACATAAAAGTGTCCTGTGGCGTCAGCGACGGTGTCTTGTGCAATAACCCGCCGGCCCTCTGACATGATTCAATTTCCTCGGCAGGTGAAGGGCCCTCACACCTGTTTAAATCAATAGTGCTGCCTCATGAATCTGTGAGTGCTGGAAGGTCGAGCAACTCGAACTTTTTCTGACCGTTTCACAACCACCATGTGAATTCTGAATTCTACATCCTGTACAGAGAAAGTTTCCCCAGACCACTGCAACTGCACTTGGTGAGCATGTGCTTATATATAGAGGGCGGTAGGCAGCCATGTCTCCAGTGTATCTCCTGTTTATATTGTACAGCTACAGTGTGGTGGCAACAGTGAAAGATTTCCCCTGGGGATTGATAAAGGATTCTCAATCTGATTATGAAACAAACGTCCCACATTTGTTGAAGAAAGTGCAGGACTATCACACCAGAGCCCACCATTCACATGCAGGGTCCTATCTGGGGTTAGAGTTACCACACAGACTTAAGCTACCAGTCTGAGTACGGGTTTGTGGTGGATAACTTTATCACATGGTGTGAGCAAAACCATCTGCAGCTCTACGTGGCAAAAACATAAAAGGAGCTGGTGGTGGATCTGAGGAGGATGAGGGATCTGTAACCACCCGTTTCCATCCAGCGAGTCAATGTGGATACTGTGGAGGACAATTCGTACCCTGGGTTTATAAAGACAATGAACTGGACTGGGCTAAGAATATTCCCATTTTTGTCATAGATTTTGTCTTAGAATTTGATTTTATCACTACATTTCTTATTTCCTCTTCTTTGCTGTTACATTACAGGGGCAACTGTAACACATTGTAGGCAACAAAAGTCTGTTGGTTAAGGTTAGGGAAAGATTGTGATTTTGGTTTAATGCACATTAAAGACATTGTGCCACTCTAGATCTTTCTGTAAGAATCTAGAGGGCAACCTTTTCCTTATCGATCTAAACCTAACCATTAGAAAAGTCACTACAGGTGAATGTTGTAGTGCAAGATTGAACTTTTGTAAACTGCCCAAATATGTGAATTAACAACATTTCTTCGTTATGTCAATAGAAAACATAATCTTGTTGATTCTATAACATTATTTTCGATGTCCTGACAGACATTTGTCGTGTTATGCACAGTTGTTGACATATAAAAAGTGTCTGAAAGTTGTGTAAAGTTGTGGCCAGTCACAGTGGGTGAGACGCGGTTAACAATGTCTGATTGTTAGTTTTGGAAAGTTACAGAGATTGTCAGACAGAGCAATCTCGGTTCTCATGTTTAGAAGATGTCTGAAGGTTTGTGCAGCCCTTTAACCACCTGTCAGGCACTTCTGAGAACATACTGGTGTCTTAAATGTGACAGCAGTTTAACATAGCGGTGTCATTCCTGAACGATGTGTAAAAATCACAGTGGCAATCTTATGATGTCAGACCTGGTTTCATCTTTGTAAATCCTTCAACATGGCACAAATCTGAATTGAATGATTAAAGTAGAAACTTCAGCAGCACAAGTTAAATACACAGAGATATAAGTCCACATCTTACTGGCCTGATTGGCCCATGCAAATCAGTGCCTGTGCTCAAAGAAGAAATTCATGTCAGCCAGTCAGTCCAGTCATGTCTGTAACAAGTTTCTCAAACTTTTTCAGACTACGGACCACTTAACCACTGAAACAAAACATCCCCTCACACTCCCAAAATCTTAAGTGCTCACTACTTCAGTTGTATTGTAGCAAACTTGCACAGGAAAGTGTCACCAGGAAAAAACTTTTTCTTCGTGCATTCAGTGGGAATTTTAATAGGATATAGCAGAGAGACAAGAGACAGCAGCCAGGAGTTGGACAGGGGACCTGCCACTCAGGATAATTGCAACCTTACGATATGCACCCTAACCACTTGGCTACTGGTTCGCCCCAGTCTGAGGCAGCATTTTAGTCATAGGCAAACCCTGCACCTCGCACTCTGTACAACAAGTGGTGCTAATAATGTAACATCACACAAACTCATTGAGTCTCAGTGGTGGTAACTATATTATTAATAAAGCTTAACACTTCACTTGCCCTTAGTGTTTGTTATGTTGGAGGTTTTATTTGTCAGTGTTTGATAGTTAAAGGCTGCTGATAACTGGTAATATTTAGCACAATCCCAGAGCAGGCTAACCGTAAGCACCATCCACATTTCCCTTCAAATCTAACATTGACCTTTTTTGACAGAAATTGTGAAACAAACTGTAAACTCATGAAGCTACGTGAGCAGACAGTGTCACAGAAACAGCCAATTGTAATAATAATGATTGAATTTCCATATGTAGACAGTTTGAGAAAAACTAAATTGAAAACACAAAATTTTGACTGATTTACTTTGACACTTTGAGAAAGGCTGGTCTATAAAAATAATTTTTCCCCAAAGAGGTGCTGAGAAAAAAAAGATTAAAAAATACCGAGTGCAGCTTGTAGGTAAATAGAAATTAAATGGCTTAATAGCCAACATAACTTCTTCCTTCTTCTTTCTTGTGCTTCATAAAGTAGGAACTGAAATCTTTGTCTAATAACTGATTTAACTCTTGAGGAAATGTATTAAAAGACAATGGGGGTTAGTGTCATTAACCAAGACTTTGACTTTAAAATTCATCACTGATTCAGCCTGTGAGAAAACACACTTCTTTGTCTTCCTTTCTGTCTCCTTCTCTTGGCTCGGTCCTGCCCTGTCAGGTTTGAATAAAGCCAAGGGGAACATTTATGCAAAAGTCATCCACATCTTACTTGGTTTTGTAGCTTTGTAGGTTGAGCCAGGAGCAGTAGTCAGCTGGCAACTGAATACTCTTCGCTTTGAAATAGGCTGAATGTTTGCTACTGGAAGGAAAAGAAATGTATTGTCAGAGGCTTGACAAGGAAGTTACCATTTCACTCTAAGTGAACTGCCTTTTCAAACTTCTCACTCATACTTTACTTATCATTACAGCCAGCATTGATAAATGTTTGGAACCGATGAACTAATTTAATCATGTCAAAGGCCTTTTGTCACATCATGACTCTTCTGATAAAAGGTGCACACATACCTGCAGTTCTAAAAAACAAACTAAGAGTCAGAGCCATTGCTTGTAAATTCACAAGGACAAGCATTAATCAAACATCAGGAATGAGTCATGGTGTGAATTGCTTCAGTGCATTATACTTCATCATCATAGGCCATATTAATTTCACTTGAAAAAATTAGCCGAGTGCGCTTCACAGTTGATTGCACATTGTATTGAAACAAAAAAAGTCACAAGAAAACAGGTTAAAGTTGCCCTGAAAACTAACCACTGAAGGCTAACTACATGCTCCACTTCTAATGGGCCCCTGAGAGCCCAATGAGCCGCATTTTTATTCATAGGCATGTACTTGCATGGGGATTGTAAGGAAAAGAGCCTGTTCAGTATGCCTGTCATAGAGCTAAGACATTAAGGGATTAAACCATTACATTATTGAGCTTCCCCCCCCTCCCCTCACATCTGGTGGCAAACCATCATTTGAACGCACCTCAGACAACTTTATTTTCAACGTGCTGCCTCTCCAGAAACTCTGAATTGAATCTGTCTTACTTTGTGGCTGCCAGTGCCTCAAGATTTCATATATACAGAGCTACAACACTCCGCAGAGATTTCCATTTAGTTCCAGCCATCTTTCATTATTATAGTAATGCTTTGCTTGTGTAGAATACATGTTTGGAGAAGCCTCAGCCTTTATGATGTGGTAATTTCTGAAAGCACCCCAGAGTAAAACATGGATATTGAGTCACACTGGTGACTTTCACCTATGCAGTACTATTCAGTAATGACACCCTCCCTTCTCCTCCCATAGGACATAGGCTATAGTATCCACACACAAAGGAAACTCTCTGCTATGCAACTGTGATGAGGTAAATATTTGCTGTGATTTTGATAGTGTTTGTGAATTACTATGAAGTTCTGTGTTGGGAGTCAATGAAAGAAAACGGTGCATTTATTTTTACATAATGTCTCACTCCCACTGCACAAAACCATCGAATGAGAGACATCATTTTGATACAGATTAATCAGTCTCCAAACTCCATAATGACATCCAACAGTGATATGAAACATGAATATTTTAAATCTGAGTGAAACCTTCTGTGATCCATATGAAGAGGAAAGCCTGTGTTCAAGCCCTAGTCCCCCCCAAATTACATCTATAATGGAAATTTTACTAACTATTGGTTAAAGTCCTTTTTATCAGTATTATTATTGTTATGTATTTGTTTTAATGTGATTAATTTAGTGAAATGATATCTTTCTCATGTTTGTACACTAACTGTGATGCTTGCTAACTTCTACCATTTTAAGCATAGGTACACCCACGAAAACAAACAATTAACGCCCATTACACTGATCGCGAGTTTACCTTTCTGTATGGACTGACACACCTGTGGGGAGCAATGCCATCACATGCAGTAACAGAGCACACACAGACACAGGGAATAAAGAGTGAATTGTTAACTGCCGTGAAGTCTATCGTCCCTGTGTTGGTGCTCCTGTAAATGTCTGCACTTTAGTCTGTGATTTGGGACGGGGCTCACTCTTTGAACTGTGTAGTTCAGTTCAGCTGCGGTGTCTCTGGTTTAACAGCACCATGTTGGGTGGCAGGTGGGGGACAGGTCAGTTAACAATGTTTTGTGAGCTCTGAAAGATGGGAAAGGGGATCCACCCAGGTCTATACATCACAGCCAGAGCTGAGCAATACACGTCTACTTCAGAATCATTTGACCCAACTTTACCATTTCATATTGCCAACATTAGCCTGAAGTGAACAAGTCTTTGTTTTTTTGACCAGTGGAAAAGGGGTTTCAGCATGAAGGCTGGGTTAAAGAGTTAACCTGGCCATGTCTAAAGATAACAAAATCCACCTAAATCTAAAGCTCATGTAACAGGTGTGTAAAGATGTGGCATCTGCTGGTTACCTTTGGACAGAGCCGGGTTAACTGCGTCCTTGTTTCCAGTCTTTGTGCTATCCTGAATTATTCATCTGGTGGTTTCATACAAACGTGAGGGTGGTATTTATCTTCTCATCTAACTGTTTTCAAGAAATCATAAATCTTAAACTTATAAGAATATAAAATTACTCCTTTAAAGTTATGTAAAAAAGACACGACGTGTTTACTAACAACATGCAGACTGTGAAGCCTCGGGTCCAGCATCAAAGACCTGTGCTTTTTACACCCACCACCGACCCTGGCTACCTCCCTGCAAACTCTTTCACTCGAAAACACTTTGCCAGTGAGCATAAATCAGACAGCAAACAATGTCTGTCAATACAAATGAGTAGTGTTTAACAGGGTTGGTTTATCTGTACATTATGGGCAGCGACCTCCGAGCTTGGGCACAAAGAACTGACGACATGTAAGTCATACTTTCCCTAAATGCAGACTCAAACAGTTTGTGTAGTGATTATGCTTTGAATCCAGGGAGCACACATTGTTTTGGTTGTCTCGTAACACTGTTTTAAATTTGGAGATATCACACTCATTATAAAAGTCTAAAGCCACATAAGAGCCAAGACTGTCTCTTCTCAAATCTTGTTTTATGATAATCTTACTCTATCACAATCCGAGTCATGCCTCCTTCTTTGTAAGTGCTAAGACACTTCACCCAACGTATGCAGACAAAAGTGATTGTCTCACCTCAAAGTGAGAATCCCAGGTAATTTTCATGCTGAAAATAACAGGATTTCAGACAGACACAAAACTCCCTTAAGATGTTACGGTCTCCAGTATTTTAAACTCTACTGAATAATAACAGATATGTCTAGACATATGATGGGAGAGCGATGGCAGGGTCCTTGTAAACAATGCACGATTGACAGATGATCTCTGAATACAACTCAGCTTCCTTCTTTCTAAAGCTCAGAGACGTTTCATGTCTTTATATGTAACACAAAGGATTTTACACTAATACACTAACAGTTTGTAATAGTTACAACAGCCTCACAAGCTTGATTTCTCTAAACACCAGACAGGTGGATGGTTAAACAGTGAAAGTAAATCTATTTTTCTTCTTTGACAACTGTAAGGTAAAAACAAATCTGGCCTGAGGGCAGAGAGAGAATAACAACAGGATCATATCAGTTCCTCTCCTGCAAGACAATCAGTGGAGCTGATGACCGGCTGCGTTTCACAGCGCTGCCAGAATTACAGTTCATCGCTTCAGGGAACGTGGCTCAGCAAAGACCATTGCTGGCGGTGCTTATATATCTAAAATATTATGTGTAAAACGATGCATCCTCTGGGGAGCATGGTTGCCTTCAGAAAATGTCAGATGAGGAAATAGGAATAGGTTTTTGGGATATTTTGGTGTAAATGAGCGGAGTAAAGAAAAATTACATTTTTGGTGGCACTAAGGAAATCTCCAAAACCATTGGGACTCTGAGGACCATGGATATCTCTACCAAATACCACAGTATCTAATATATGTGTGTGTGTGTGTGTGTGTGTGTGTTTTAAACAATTTAACAATTGTGGATTTGACTCTGTTGGTGAAGCATGAAGTTGGGATTTGTCGGGTCCCTTTAAATAACTTCATATAGAGTTCGGTCTGGACCTGCTCTATATGTAAAGTGCCTGAAGGTAACTTTGTTATGATTTGGCGCTATATAAATAAAATACATTATAATTCCTGTTCCTTCTGTAGGCAGCTGTAGTGCTTTCAGTGCATTATGTGTCACTTTGCTAATTCGAGCTCAGTTCAAATATGTGTAGTCACTAACTATTGTAGCTTTTTTGACACTTTTCTCTTTAGCTAAGTGGTTGCATAGTCATTTAAATACACTTCATCAAATCCAGTAGTAACTGAATGTTTTCATGGCCTGATGATCAAAATTTATTTTATTTTCAGTTCAGTGCTGAATTCAATCCATTGTTTCTTCAACTCGTTTAGTTGAGTAGTGGCCAATACAACACTGTAATATCATCAGGTTTTCAGCAGGGCAGCCCGTTACCAATTACAAATCAATGACAATGATTCAGTGAAAATTCACTGTGAAAATTTGTCGATAGAGAATTGTCCTGATGCTGTGGTTGAGGTTAATTATGGCTATAGTAAGGTTATGAGGTTATGTTACAACCACAGTCACTGTTAAAACGATCCATCATTGGTACAAGTTTTGCTGACCCATCCATTCACTCTGACTTCCTCCTTTGTAGACGGCAACTGACTGTCCTGTCTACTGATTCACAGGAGTCACAATTACCACGGCTTTGTCATTTCTGTGTAAACATGGTGTTTTGGGGGATTGATTGAAATGACTGATGCCGTTGTCTTTCTTGGGAGGACGGTCTCTCTGCATCTTGAGGGTAATTTCTTTTGTGACCCACCTCAAAAACACTGCACCTGTTCACTGAAAGCCTCTTGATCCACATCAGTTCTCCAGCTAGCCTGTCTACTTCTACATGATTATACCGGTGTGCACTGAATGCTGTGAAGCAATGGTTCTGTGTTCAGACCTGGTATTTACATCCACCTCGGGTGATCTGATCACAGATGGACAGCTCTAGGTGTGAACGCACCCAGGACACATTTGTGATCCGATCACTCTGAGGTTTTAGTAGTATGAACACAAATGTGTTCTGGCCACAACCTAAGACCACCTCCTGTGCTGATGTTCCTCTACCACAGTCTAATTATTCCCAACACACTTTTGTAATGAACTAGAAAATATTTTCCCATTCCAAGTAAAAAGCCCTCGCTCAACCCCTCCATTCTGCTCTCTCTCCCGCTCCCCTACTCACACACTCATATACACAAGCACACTGACAATGGATCTGTCAGTCTCACTGGCTAAAGAACAACAAAGCATAGCTGCATGTAAAGCAGGGACATGAGATCCAATCACAAGTGCTTGAGATGCATGTGAAGACACATGTTACTGCCAGGTCTGAACAGGGCCTCAGTGATGGTGCCAAGTCCGCTGAGGTACAGACGGTGACTTAAATAGAGCATACTCTGGTAGTTTCTAGTTGATTGTCGGTCTGATACACACAGCTTTTTGTTCATTGCTGTAAATGGTTTTCCACTTTAAAATTTTGTTTTACACCACAAGCCACATGATGGACTATTGGTCTGATTTGAATTAATGTGTCGGCAGCAGAATCAACCTTATTAGATTACTTTGGTGTTTTTGTATCATATCAGAGTGCAAGAGCTACATGAGAAAATGTATATTAAAGGGATCGACACGACATTGATACTGGTTTGCTGTCTCTCCTCTTTATTAAACTATTGTTAATGGAATTTAAATACAAATGAATAAACCTCAGAAATTCAACAAATAAAAAAAAAAATCATTGAGTAAAGGCGGTGTGTTTGCTCTTAGGCTGAATACAGATTGAACGACAACAAAAGGCTTTTCAGCAGAACTATATTGTGGCTCATCCCGGGCTCTCTGGGGACAGCTGGGTCAGAGACAGAAGCTGCTGCAGCAGCAGCAGCCTGAAACTAAACTCCATCTATCACACTTAAAAAGCTGCCCACCTCTACCTAGCCACCAATAAGCCAGGAGATATTGGAGGGAGGGGGGATTATATAGGGATTTTGTAGCAAGATAAAGCTGTGAGGAACCATTGGTTTGTTTTTCATTAGGAGAAGCTGTTTATTGTTTAAGCTTAATTACTGACTTGGGGACATGGCTCAAAAGCACACAAGCTCCTGCGTGGCTGTGGGTGATATTAAACAACCGATTTGTCTCAGACAAGGCACATTTTAAAGAGGAAACCATGATAAAACACGGGATGCAGTACTGAGGATGAAATAAATTTCAATATACGGGTGAAGAGAGGAACAGCTGATATTTCATTCACTCAGTCAGTTACTGAGATGTGCTAAAGTGGAGACAGAAACATGCACTACTCCTATATGACCTTGCACACACTAAGGTTCTAATAATGGGAATGACTTGAAAACCCTTGAAATGAATAGCTGACCAAGGTAAGGTAGAATGGTTTGAATTCTTTGATCTTTTTCTCCTCTCTTTGGTCACAGTTTCTGAGAAATCGGTGCAGATGTGCTTCTGTGGGCTTGAATTTACAGTGCATTTGTCTATGGAGATGACCTACAGCAAGTTTACAGCACAACTTACAATCAGAGAAATAAGACTCCAGCTGCACACACATTTACACATGTTACAGATGTAGATTTGACTGAATCGACAATTCATTGTGCAGCCCTAGTCAAATCTACATTTCCAGTCAAGTGCAATATCCAAAAAAAAAAAAAAAAAAAAACAAGCTGCAATTTTCACTATAAAATGTCAAGGCGACAGAGTCTCCCTGGCCAACAAATCCTACTGACATAAAGGCTGTTCAGTACAAGACCCAACCAATGGCAAACCACTGTGACCTCACCAATTGGCTTATGAGCTGCCGTTCTGAAGCCTCTGGTTTGTCATTTAGCCGTCAACCATGTTGGTTATTTGAAACCAGAAGAAACCATATTTGGAGAAGAGTCGAAGAGGAGTGAGGGGTGGATCTGACCTGCTCTCGAGAAGACTTGAAACTAGAGACTGAGACCATAAACTCATTAGGAAAACATTTACTCAGTTAATTAATCAATTGAGAAGTAGACCATTTTCCTATAGACTTCAATACGATCTGATTTCTTTTTCTTTTTTTCCTGATGGTCATTAGATAGAATCCAGGTTTAAGGCACTTCAGCACTGGCTTCACTTTTCTATGTCGATTTTTATATACAGTCTATGGGCCCAGCAACAGATCACATATCTAATTTTTTTTCAATGCAAAAACAATCATCCCAACTGAAATTGAAATATCTGCCCAATTGTTTTGTATATTGTGAAGCCCTGTTTTCTACATATTTTGACTGCAGTGTGTTGGATTTGATTTGCTCAGCTTTATTCAACCTCCACCTGAACACAAGTTAACCTCTCTGACTTTAGTTCTACTCTCAGCTCTTGATCCTGCAGAGAAATCCTGTTTGTCAAAGTTTCAGCTGTTTTAACATCATTATTATTCATGCGTTCTTTCAACCCATAAAGTTAAATATTGTCATTTTCATTTCACCTCCACTCCTGATGTTAATGCATGGCAAACTGATGGAACGCCCCGTTTAATGTAGGTCTTAATTTTACATGGCCGTGCCAACGGAGAAGTAGAGTCAGTTATTGGCACTTTCAGGTTATTTATTTTTCCATTACCTGGTGATGTTCATCTGAAAGTAAACAGCTTCCTGTTTGACTGAGAGGATTTTTTTTAATGGACTCTGCCAAACTGTATCCCCAAAATTGGATTAGATGTAGAGAGGATTCAAGTGTAAAATGTTTCTATGCATCAAATCATTTTATCTGATAAAGCATATTACCAATGCAGATCCCATGATGCACTGTGCATAAAAGTGCAACTCTTCGCTTTCAAAAAGGTGAAAGCAATATTTGAGAATGCAAATTGAACTGTGGGACTGAAAAGAAAAAAAAAAACAAAAAAACAAAACAATTTGCTCTCTTAATTTACTGTATTTGCTTTTTTTTTGAGAATATTATTAGTTATCGCTGCTTTGGTGAGGCTTCAGTGGCAGGGCAATTTTTCAAAAAGTAAACAAATGAGAAAACCTGGCATCCTGCCGTTCATCATTGCTGTACAGTAAAGGCTCTACAAGTGACCTCTGCTCCAGCCCATTTCAACACTGTACCTTCACATCTGAGTGGGATTATAATGAGACGAAAGCAACAGCAACCACTGGATCAGTTTGGGTTATTGGGGCCGTGTAGCCATTGTTATTTTCATGTAGGGAAATTAAATTAACTTTGTACATGAGAATGAAGCTGTTGTGCTATTTAAATTTTGTCTGCAGGGTTACAGTGAACACCATTTAGAGAATATTCTGCACTGACAACAAGTTTTCCTGCTCCTAATTATGACTTTGATGAAGAATGGAGAACCAGGATCAGGGCAGTGGCTGAAGAGCATTCAGTAGGAAGTGATTATGGACTACTAGTGAACAGTGTTGGGGAGTAAATAATGTAACAGTAGCTGGGTTTCCTTTGCACTTTTGTATTCACCTTTTTAAACAGAAACATTTTTTTTAAGAAAAGTCAAAATTGCAAAGTTCTGTGTTTCCATTAAGCTATGTTATGCAGGTAAAGCTGGGTTTTCTCCTCCTGTGATATCGTTCCAATTAAGTAACACAAGCGCCACAACTCAAGTGCAAAAAAGTTTCTATTTCAATTTTGTAAACTTTTTTTTTGTAGAACAGTCTATTTAAACACCTCCTGCAAGTTTATACATTTTTCTTAAATTCACGTTTCTATTCCTAATTCTCTTTTTTTTTATTTCATATTGCATGTTAGGTACCTTAATGGGAACACACCCAGTGTACAATACTCTCCCTAAAAAGTGAAAGTCCTCCAGTACAGAAGTATCCTCAGCAAACTTTACTGCAATTTAACTAGTTAATATACTGTTGGTTGGTTTAATCTGTAACAACATATGGCATTTTTTATTCTTTTGATTTTTTTAAAATGGAAAACAGGTCAGATAAACATAATTAAGTAAAATTACTTTATTAAGAAGTAGCATTAAATACTAATAATCAAGCAGAGTCAAAGTACCTTAAATTCATACTTATACTAATTTAGTTATCTTCCACTATTGCATTTTGCTAAATTCAAATTTGTGCAAACTTCCCATGCCTCTAAAACACTTACTGTTTATGCATCACTTCACTTCATGAATGTATTCACATCACATCCAACATAATGGCTCAGCTACTACAACAGAGGCTCTCCACCGAGGGATAGTAGAGCCATACTAATTCAACGTCATCCATAAATGGCAGAAAATTTCCCACTGGAATTGCTGCAAGCAAACGTGTGCCATGTGACTACTTAACAGTGGACTCTTGAGTCCATTCTATACCACAATCAATTATTAATACAAAAAAAAAAAAAAAAAACCTTTTTACCCTTGAATTTCACCAGTAAATGACTTCCATTTATTTAAGAGTATCCACCAAGCATTTAATATAACTCTCAGCAGGAACAGGAAGAAGCCGATTTCCCTAAATGTCAAACTATTCCTTTAATCAATAATTCGCTTTGGTGGTGAAAATTTACAATTGATCAAATTTATAAAAGCCAAGTGACACACAGTGAATCAGGTGGTGATGGAGTCCCTGGGGGTCTGGAGGCAAAGGGCAGTTGTCCATTTTGACAGCCTTTTTCATATGTCCGCAAACAACTATGGATGTATTCACTCACCCACAACATCATGTCTTTTCTCTATATTGTTGGCAATATGTAGCCAGTGCTTGCAGCACCCACTCAAATCTACCTTTCCAGAAAAGTCCAAAGAAAAAAAATATCTGGGTTGTCTTTCTTCAAAGACTTTGAAAGCATCACACTTAAAAACACTCTGATGGAGACAAGCTCACTGAAAGCAAATGGGGTTAGCAGTCGCTCCCCTCCCTGGCAATGAGTACTGATGAGGAAAAAGCTGTTTTGATGCACAAATATGTTGAAGTATCAGGAGAAATTGTGTGCCTTCCCCCTGTCCTCTGATGATAAGACAGCTGGGGCTTGTTTTGACAACCTCCAACCCCATGATCTGACATTTAAAAGAAGGAATTTTCTTTTTCCAAGAACAGTTTCAGTTTTTCTCCAAAAATGTTAAAATATTAATTGGCTTTATGGTTACAATGTCCAGCTATTCTTTTAATGCAACATCCACATTCACACTGGCCACAGAGCACTCACAGATAGATCACAGTAGATAGATCTACTCCTTGTTTAATCACATGACTGAAAGATAAAGATATATGTCGGGATGGAGGAGGGTGGAGTTCCCAGGATGATTTCTAATCCTTAACAGAGCTTCTGAAGGGAGGAAGCGATCTAACCCACATCTTCAAATGAGGTCAGTGTTAATACTGTGTGAATGTTGCGAAGCTCCAACAATTTTCTTATGTCATATTCTGGAGATACAAATCAATCAGCTCATTAAACAGATGTGATGGTCAGCAGTGAAAGGCCATTTTCTCTTTCAAAGTGTCTGAAGATGCTCATTCAAGTTCATTTCCGTTTTCGTTTCTTGACACTATTACTGTAGTCCATAGGAAAAACACACACACAGTAATAACAGGAACTAGAAAAAAAGATCACATTTCCCCTGTGTTAGCTTCTCTGCATTGGGTCCCAGTAAAATTCAGAATAGAATTTAAATCCCTCTCCTCACATACAAAGCCCTTAATGACCAAGCTCCATCGAATCTCAAAGAGCTCATAGTTCCCTATTGTCCCAGTAGATCACTTTGCTCTTTAAAAGGAGGTTTACTTGTGGTTCCTAGAGTCTCCAAGAGTAGAACAGGAGGCAGAGCCTTCAGCTCCCAGGCTCCTCTTCTGTGGAACCAGCTCCCAGTGTCGGTCCGGGAGGCAGACACCCCTCTCTACATTTAAGATTAGGTGTCAAACTTTCCTTTTTAACAAACCTGATAGTTCTAGCTGGATCAGGTGTCCCTGAACATCCCTTAGTTATGCTGCTATAGACCTAGACTGTTTGTGTTTTTCTGTCCTGTCCTGTCCTGTCCTCTCTCTCTCTGCAGATACTGAATCACTGCTGCCCCATGTTCCTGCTCAGCACCTGCTGCTGCAATAATTATTATTAGTCATTATTATTTTCACTGTCATTACTAACACTACTGTTATTGCATTCTCTATTATTTTAACTTACTGTCGTTATCTACTAATGTTTTTATTATTAGTGTCAGTCATTACTAATTATCATTAATACTCTTTACATATGTATGTTTTGCTCATATTCCATCGTGTTCTCTTTTCTCTTGCTCTCGTTCTCTCTCCCTCTCCCTCCTCTCATTAGACAGAATTCAGGTTTAAGGCTCTTCAACATTGGCTTCATTTTTCAGCCCTGGTGTCAATCATTATTATATACAGTCTATGGCCTAAATGACAGTTTTCTGAACCCCTCCCCTAAACAATCATGGCTGAGTAACCAGGCACGCATCTACTTTATTACTAAGGCTTACATGGCTGTAACATTACTCTAAGAAATACAATACAGTAAGAAATACACCGTTCATTTAGATGTTTTCTACATGGATCATCAGTTGGTAAGAAAGCTGACTTTGTCCAACCAAGCAGCTTTACTCTCAGTTTTTTTTTTTTTTTTTTTTTTTTTTTTTTTTTAAATCAAGCAAGTAACATCATGTGTAAAATTTGCTAGCAACAGTCTTCATCTCACCCCACTGCTGTGACAAGTTGTATGAGTTAAACTAGAAGCACAGAATCAGGAAGTAGATTATGAACTAAAAAACCAGTCAAACAAGTACAGTTTGTTTTATAAAGAAGAAAATTTTAGATGTTTAATGTGATGTGACCAATTCCACATTCCTTAAAACGGTGCCTGCCATTGAAGCTATAGGCTACATGACAAGAATAGCTTTAGACGCTTCATTAATCTTGCCATCAGGCCCTCATTGAAATCAGCACCATCAGTTCTGACTTCTCTCCAAAGTTGCACTTTGAAATGCTTTTCTTGCAAGAAATTCTGTCCTCACAGTGCTCTCTCACTTCATTTAATGAAGTTGAGATCATATTTAAATATTGCTCTGGCTCTTTTTTTCTTTAAGCCCACCACAGAGCCATTGCTAAAATTTTCCAGCCTCAACCCACAACATAAAGACCTCTTGTGTTCATCCCATCTAAAATTAATATTACATACTTTATTTTTATATTCATAAACTGACTCACCTGCTAGAGAATTCACAGTGGTGTCATAGATACAGCCCTTGTAGTGATTCTTATGCATTTTTACATCTCTGCAGAGGGTATAGTTCAGAAGTAGCGCAGCTTTCTTGGCCTTCATCAGATAATGCAGGTATGGTTTCAACATTTACAACAACAGCAGCAGAGAAATGGCTTATAATTGTGATCCTGCAACAGATCTCAAACCAAGGAAGCCTGTGCATCTGATCTACAGATACAGTGATACATAATCAGTTCCAGTGCATTTTGTTGGATAGGACAATAACATGATGCTAAAAACATTTTTATATTACTGTCTGAATTAATGCATCAAATGTCCTCATGACATAAACACATGTTGAACAACAAGAAACAGAAAACTAAGAGGCAACTGGATACACAACTAAGCCCCCTCCATGGATGTAGGCATAACAGACCTTTGTTGTGACAATAATAAAGATGTGGAGTGTACTACATTATGTTAACATGGCCACAGAACAACTTGTGTTGATCAAGGATGAAATTTTAGTTTTGCTTAAAATAGGTACTTTTTTATGGTAAGATGGACCTCTGTTGTCATGGTTACAATAATAACAAAAATGGGTACACTCAAGTGTTTAAGGTAACTTCAAATGAACAGCGGTCTCTGGTAACCAAGTCCTGTTTTGTTGAGCTGTCCATCCAAATAAACCTCCTTCCACCTGACGTAGATTTTGCTGCTCTTTACACTACGTCACCTGACTTCCTCGTTCCTCCCCATCATAATCACTAAAGTGATTATAGGTGGCTGAACAATAAAACGCAACTACGGCTTGTAATAAAATGCAGGCTTGTAATTCCACTGTCCATGATACATTAGTTTGACCGATGTGAAGTGTAAAGTGATAAAGTAAACACTAAGAGAAACATCATATCCCTGTGCCCTACAAAGCCAAAGTGAAGTAACTACATATTTGGTCAGAGCTCAGTTATAATCTGTATTTGACTTCTATAAAAACAGCGCTTTTTAAATTTAACAACAAAACAGACCTAAAAAAACAAAGATGTGGTATTGTCACTTTACTGCATGCTAGTTTTGTTTTTGGGAATCAGTGTGACTGACTTTTCAAAGCACTTATTGTACTCTACTATTTAATGACAGCTTAAGTAAAGAAGCAATATCAGCCAAATTTTAGCCTAAAACTAAAACTAAGTTACCAAGGAAGCAACATTTTGGATAATCAATTTGTTATTGCACATAAATTAAATAAGGAAGTAACTTGCTCTTCGTTAGAAGTTTGCTCAAGGTAATAAATGACTGTTGACACTTGACTCTAAACAATTTATGATCTTGTGGTTAAAGCACACACTTAAATGTATTCAACTGCGAATGATTGTATGATATTGATAGATATTATTAGAAGACAGAGACACAGAAACACTTGTTGGTAGATATTGCACTTCCTCTGTGAAACATCTGTGAAGGTTATTCAAACGCTGAGTGCGATGACTGCAATTTTTAGCTATTGTGGTATTGTGGTTTCTATGGCAATGGGTTGTTTTTTTTCTTTTAGGTAGTAAAGTCTCACTTTTCCTTCCAGCTTGAAAACTCCTTTTTTTCCTCAACTTCAGTGCCTCTGCAGTTACTGTGCTCTGCCTTTGTGGGAAGCAGGAATGAATCATGAATCATACACTGTCAGTCACAATTATACAGACATCCACTGTACTGATGTTATTCCCAAATCTAATTTATCTTTTGTAGAGGGAGTCTTTTCTCAGTATTGCATGAAAGCCTGACAAATAGAGTTATATTTAATTCATTGAAGGCCCTATAAGAAAAAAAAAACCACACATTTTCTCAATCAGTTCTTAATATGAGTAAAATGGGACTGACGTGCAGATATGATTTACTGCCATTTGTTTTTTATTATTATTACTTATTTTCTGATTTTCTGTCTTTCCTGTCACTTGGTGCGTCATGATGGAAACAGTGATGTCAAACAGTTTCATTCACCAATCAGGAAGAGGGAATATCATGGAAGACCATGCCCTTCCACATCAAGTCAAGTCACATTGCTATACAACAGGCGTTATCTCAGGGTACTTTTTATATATAGCAGGTCTAGACTGTGCTGTACATAATATCATTTACAGAGAGACCCACAGTTTCCACCATGAGCAAACACTTTGTAAGTGTGGCAAGGAAATGGAGAGAGAGAGAGAGGAGGACTGAGAACAATGCACACATGAGATGTATCATTGGCAGATAGAGGAAGATGCTGATATCAAGAAATCATCCCAGACCGGCCTGAAGTACAGCACAGAGGCTGGTCCTCAGAGGCAGAGGTAGACCACACCAGGAGGTTGTGCAAAGATCCCCCTGAGACAGTCCAGCACATAGAGGGATGTTTGTGTAAGGTGCAAGGCAGGACAGTGTACACCAGGAAGAATAACTAAATGGCTGGGACAGTGCACTGGAACATCTGTGCTTAGCGTGGAATCAAAGTCCCCCATCCCACACCACTGAAAGTGGTTGAGAACAACAGAGCTAAGATTTGGTGGGACTTGATCTTCCAGACTGACAAGCAGCTGCTGGCTAACCATGCAGACATTGTGGTGGTTGACAAAGAGCAGATGAGGGCAGTGGTGACAGATGTGGCAATCCTAACTGACAGTAACATCTGAGAGAAGGAGCACAATAAGAGTGAAAAGTACCAGGGGCTGCAGGGACAACTGAAACAAATGTGGAAGGTTAAGTCCAAAGTGGTCTCAGTGGCTATTAAGACCACTGTGACCCTGAAACTGAGACAGAGGCTCCAGCAGATTCTATGTACAACATTTGAAGTACAAGTCCACAACACTGCAGCCTGAGGAGCAGCTCAGATATTGTGCAGCACCCCAGACACCAACAAAAGCCCTGCAATAAATCCTACGTTTTTGCAGGTTATAATGCTGTACTGTGTGTTGTCATTACATTAATTTTGGAGGATGTAGTTTGTGGTGCTGAAGTGTTTCTGTTATTTAGCCTAAGCTCACTGATATAAATGGGACACAAGTAACAATTCTTTAACAAGGACAAGCATTTGAAAAATTTGTCACCAAGATCACAAATCCATGAATGTCTCTTATGTAGAGGTACTTTAGCATTAACTGATCGTGCTTTGCAGTTACCAAATTGAAACCAGAAAACTCTTCAGCCACAAGTAGAACGTGTGTGCAGTTAAATGGCATAGTCCAGATTGTTTTACTTGATATTAAATTAAACCACCCACAATCAGACTACACTTAATTGTACTGCATTATCTGTACCCCCCCGCCCACGTTCCTTTTTGATGGTATTCTCCTCAGAGCTGGTCGAGTGGCCTAATTGAAAGAATTCAATAGACGATTTATTGGCAGGATGACATTAGCTTACTGGCAGACATCAAAGTTATTTGCCATTTGGAGCCTGACTGAAGCGCTGAAACCAAAACTAAAGTGAAAACAGCGCAGCACCTACTGAGGTGTTAATAGAAAAGACTCAGCAGCGGGATCAAGGTGAACAACACCCACAGACATCACATTGTCAGGCTTTATAATGGAATTCATAAACCATATGAATGAGGATTCATAATTCAGTTCAGGAGCACAGATGAATGCAATACTATGGTTTGATGAACTCTTTTGCTGCTCAGCCACAATGTGGTGATGCTGATTTTGTTTGTGCTTAAATTTGGACCAAACGTTGAAAACTTATATTTAACCAAGTGAAAAACAGACATGTCGTAATTCATCCTTGCTTTCACCCCCGTCTTTTTTTTTTTTTTTTTTTTTACCATTAATTAAGCTCTGTGTATGTTTCAAATAAGGGAGGGACACAAGTGCGATTAAGATATCACAGAAATGTCACCCTAAAGGACGACTGGATGAAATCTTCTGTGCTGTTATTTGCTGTTGTTGCACCATAAATTGAAGCTAATTGGGCGACAGCAAAGCTGAGTCGGTGCTACACTAATATGACTGAAGGATCATTGGTTTATATTTCTACTTGGGGAAAATCTTGCTGGAGTGAATGTGAAACATTCTTCTTCAGTAAATGCCATTAGAGTCATTTAGGGAACACAGAGAACTTTGGATTGGCCTCCTGAAGAAGCCCACAAGTCATCAGCTTAGCATACGTAGTGCCTTGTTGGTATGTGTGCTTAAAAATAACATTCCCTTACCCAGGAACTAAAATGTGACTAACACCTTATTAGAAACAAGATGGAGTGTCTACAGCCATGCTAGAAGCACTTGGACACAGCAGTATACTGCTGTTTCAAATATCAGCATGCTAATAATGACAATGTTAACAATGGTTGCCAACCATACTGTAAAATACAAAATCATCCCATAATTGAAAGGTAAGACATGTTGGACTAATACAGTAAGACTCAATTCAGTGCAAACCTCTATCCATCAATTCATTATTATTAATATTATTTATTATTATTCATTATCTATAGCTGACATTGGATGAGGGTGGGGTACAGGGTGCACAGGTCGCCAGTCTATCGCAGGGTCGACACATGGACTCATACAGAGACAAACAACCATTCATGATCACATTCAGGCCTAAGGACCAAGTTCCCTAAACGTGCTTCTCTGTGGACTGTGGGAGGAAGCCGGAGTACCCGAGGGAACACAGGCACAGGGAGAACAAACAACAACCAACTCCACACAGAAAGTTTGAACCCAGAACCTGTGAGTGAGGCAACAGTGCTAATCATTGCACCATCATGTCAGCCTCAGTGCAAACCTATGGAAAACAAAAATTACTATTAAGGCTATTAAAACAGGGAATTTTGCACAAGATAAAGGGAAACCCTCCTGTTCTCCCTCAGCCTGTCATGTTATGTTCCACTACAAACACAAAACAACCAGAGCATGTCGGTCAGTAATTTTTGTTTTTGTTATTTTTCTACATGGAGCTTAAGCAGAGGGAGCAAATAAAACCAGCTGAGGGGACTGAGCCTCTTTAAACCCAGCTGCTCACTAGTGACCAGTTAAGAGCTGGAGCAAAGCAGCGTAGCAACAGGCTGAAGGTAAACAAAGTTAATTAAATGGTAAATGGGCTGCACTTTAGTGCTTTTATAGTCTTATCGACCACTCAAAGTGCTTCACAATGGAAGCCACATTTACACACTCATACAGCTCTCTCCACAACTGGTACTAATATAGTGTCTTTACCTGTGCACACTCGTACACTGATGAAACAGCCATCAGTGGCAATTTAGGAGAAGGTATTTTGCCTGAGGACACTTCAAGAAGCAGACTGGAGGAGCCGGGAATCGAACCAGCAACCATCTAATTAGTGCTTTAGTACCTCCTGAGCCACAGCCACCACAAATCACTAAAACTTTGGGTAATACTGCCGTTATCTCTGATACAGTCAATTCAACTGCCCGGCTCGTTTTATAGAAACCACGAGTTCAAAAAGTTCAGTGATTCAATTCAAAGTTATCACTAATTAGCAAGAAGGCTAACGGCGGCAACTCTTACCTGTGAAGCCCGGTGGCCCCTCGGTTGTATTTAAGTCTTTAAGTCCGCGAGGGTCCAACTTTAAAAGGGTTTTTCATAAAGGTTTTCCAGGTTGTGAACATTGTCACGTGAAATCGGAAAACTTCTCCATCTTCTTCACGTCTGTCATCGTGAAAACGTCATTTGAATATGTACCTGCGCGGCCAGCAACCGTTGTGCGCAGGCGCACTCTAATGCGCATCGCTCGCTCGTCAACTTCCGGTGTTAGGGCCTTAGGTGTGTTTGTTTTCTTTAGTCCGGTTATAAACTCCTAACCATTGAGTGAGCCACCTAAAAAATTCTCAAAATAAATAAATAAATAAATAAATAAATAAAAAATATCTCCAATAATCTGATTGAAGTCTAAATCTGAATTTAATAGAAAATGAGGCTATTCTGTATAAAAGCTTCAGGAAGTTGGCATCCACTTCCGTTTCACATGTAGTTTAGATCAATATTAACTTGATACTATTTGCAAATTAGCACTATATGTAAGTTTTTGACCCTCAATTAAAAAAAAAAAAAAAGTAAATAAGGTGACACCAGCATAATTATGGTTTATCTGTACTATATATTATGGTAACCAGAAGTGATGATCACCTCAGGGAGACACTGGAGGAAAAATCAGGGGAAAACCAATCTCAATATAGTTGCAAAACCTTGAGCGCAAGGTTCTGGAAATGAAAAGTCTAATTGATTTTACAATACACAATGTTCTGTGAGTCACAGTTGGAACATTTCATTTAGTCCACAAAATTAACAACTGTGTCAGAAGATATCGAGTCACATGAAAGTCAAAAGATACAAGTTTATAGTGAAGTTAACTGCAACTCCTGAGGTGTATTTAGGTACGAAACATCCAACCAACAAGCTGATACTTCTGTCAAGAGAGTGCTACAAGCATTATGGGCCGTGATTTGGTTAACAACTACAATTTGCACATCTGGATAATTTTCTATAACAACAGTGCCTAAGGCTCATGGGTATTGCAGTATTTAGAACTATATGCAATGCCAAAATGATAGACTTCTCATAAACAAATTTGAAATAATTAAAACTGGTTAACATAACATTTACTTATATAGTCGTTTCATTATACAGACAGTATTGTTTTCTGTTCTCAGTAAGATAAATTACATTGTTTAAGGAAAAAAGAAATTAAACGGGGAAATAACCAGCACCCCTCTCCCACTTTCCAACTCCACTGGATCCATCCTCTAGAGACCATGAATTTCTGTTCCAAATTTCAGAGCCAATCCATCTTGTAGATACTGAGATATTTCATTGGATTATTAAAAATTTTTACTTACTGTTGGTGCTGTATGAAGTCAGGAATCACCAAAGTCATAAGGATCCATCTTCTGGGCCCTGTGGATATCTGAGCCAAATCCCTGTGTTATCCATCATGAAGCTGAGATGTTTCATTACATAATAAATTTGGCACCTTTGTAGTGGTTCAAGGATAGACAATATCATCGCACAAGTAACTCTACTAAATCCCCTAGATACCATTAACACCTGTACAAATTTTCATGGCAAATCCATTCTGTGGTGTTTAGAAATTTCAGACGCATCATCACAAGCGTGGCTAAATTCACCAGAGATTTGATTGATGAGTGCTGGTTCCATAAAATCCATGTCACATCACTAATCAAATATTTGGTTAGATTTAAAATGTCTGTTGCTTCTCAAGAATACATTTTTGAGTAATTCAGACTGTCTCTCTGCAGCTTGGATGTGTCTGTTTCTCCAAAGTCTTTGCAATGTAACTGACATGAATTCAGTCTTTGGTAATGATATTCATTGAAATATTTAGAGGCATGCTACTGTCTTTCATACGGTGAGTTATTTGGTCCATTGTTCCATGCTGAATATGGAAATGCATTTCTGAAGTAATATTCTCAGCATATTAGAGGCCTCTGATTAAAGTAGATAAGTGATGGAAACTTACAAGCTTAGACTCCCACACATTTTTAGGTATTCTAGACAGAGACTTGATGAAACACGGGCGAAAGTTTTAATTTCCAATTCAGCAATTCATAAATGAAAGATAAACAAATCTTTAAATAAACCACTGGATGTTGGCTCTGGGACACCAATTTGTTTTCAAAGCACTTATAAATCCTGATTGCTACACTGATGATACACACTCACACACACACACACACATACACACAGATGCTCACTCATGCTCACAGAGGGATCAGTCCACACAAAGACTTGTCTTCATCATTCAGATGATTCATGCACTGCCGCAGTGGAACTGTGCCTTTATTGTCTTGGCTGATCAACTTGACGGACAGTAATGAAATGAATGACAGTGGGTATCCCAGCATAGCGCTCAGCCTCCACACATAGAGCAACCCAGAGTCCCTGTCCACAGGAAGAGGAGGGAAGGAATTCATTATAAACTAATTAATTAGTCTTAAGTCTTACACAAAACTTATCAGGACTTTGGCCCATCTGCATTTAGGCTCTGTGGCACTGCGTTATGCCTCCTGACGCATGGACTCTAAACTGCACTTTCTATGTTTTAGGATTCTGCTCTTAATTCCCACAAGAGACTGCATTTTACTTGACATTCTCTCATAATATGCTGCACTACAGTTGTCAAGGATAAGGACCCTCATATCCTGCCCCATCACTCAGGAGCACAGCTGGGTTTTCAAACCTGACTGATGGAGGTGGCCCAGCGGACAAAGTCTAGGACTGAGGATGAAGATAATCATGTTCACTATCGATTAATCTGGGATTAATTGATTTGTTTGGGCTGCAAAATGTGAGAAGATAATGGAAAATGTCCATCACAGTTCCTCAAAGTGACATCTTTAAATGCCTCGTGTCCAACTGGCAGGACAAAAGCCATTGATATCCAGTGTACAATGACGACAAATTATTAATTATTATAAAAAATAATAATTTCATAAATAATCAATGCAGCATAATTACTGCAGTCAAATCAGTCCACACAGTGTGTGCTGTAGTCACCTCACTCTCCTTATGTCACCTGTCTCTCTTTGGGGAGCAAACATATGGGGAATGCTTAACACAAAAGTCCAATACATCGTCTGCACTTTTATTTTATGCAAATGCAAATATTAACAGCCTTAACACTCTACCTTTGAGAAGTGTAGAGATTGCTCTGCTCTTGTAATGAATAAAAAGCTTGGCTGTGAGAGAGCAGCTGTGTGATGAAGAGTGATGAAGAATGGCTGTAGCTGCTATGGATTTTTCAAACCATCAGGGTTGACTCTCCAGACATTTAGGCTAACATACACAGATAGTGAGCAAACACAATTCTTCACTGTAGCACCAGGGCAAAAAATGACAAAGTGTGTACAAACTCTTTGAGCAGGACGTTGACTGTGGGCCAAACCCACTAGATTATACAATTTTAATAAAGTAGGAGGAGGAGGAGTGGTGTGTGAATAAAATGTGGTTATGGAATAATCACACACCAAACCAAAAGCCAAAATCATATGAAGTCTTTGCTATATTTAAAAAGTGTCTTACAGTCATTATTTTGCACATTTATCTACATTTCATTCATAATTCTTGACCATGTTAGAGGTATTTGTACAATATTTACGATGTGCAGCTGTCTGTGTCTAGTAAACTCAGAGCTTCTGTGGATGCTACTTAAAGCTATTTGAGTTCACTGTAATATAACTGGGGAGACAGAGACACCCTCTGGTCTGTTTCTGTGGTTGCTGCAGATGGATTGCCTTCTTTCTAGTCAACATATTTTAACGTTAGAACAAGGGCAGAAAGTGGTATACAGTTTGGTATTCCATATAGTGTTCAGTGAATATATTTATGTCATATTTTAACACAGTTCTAATGTTTTCTGCTGTAATTGTCAGAAAATATTAATCAACGGATCACCAGCTTCTGTCACACCACATCACACCTTATCTTTAATTAAGTGATCATGACTTCTTTGGTGGAAATCATGCAGATTTAAAGGCTGAGCTCTGAAAGCTCTCTCCAACTGCACAGAGGATAAATATCAACATTTGTGTCATCAAAGGAAGCAGGGGAGTGAGAGGACAGATAGAAATGAACAAGTAAAAAACAGCAAAAGAGAGATGGGAGGAGGAAGAGGAGGAGGGGGCAGAGACACAGAGTAAACAAGGCCATGAGGGAAATAAGTCCATTTCCATGTGTGTTCCTCTGAGCTGGGGTTTAACAAGCTGTGCATAAAGACAAGCCTGTGTGGGTGGAGTTCCTCTTAATCATAGCTATGAATGTTCAGCAGGAAATCTACCGAGAGGAGAAACTTGTTAATTGAGATCTTGATCCTCCAGAGGTGTCTGCTATAACTTCAAGCTCTCTGTTTCTTTTCTTTTCTTTTTTTCAGATGTTTTATTAGCTCATGCAGGCCACACTTGAGGGCACAATTTAATGAGGTTTGTGCATTGTTGATATTTGTGAGAGCCACCAACCATGCAGCATACAGTGCCAAGTAAAAGGATGTGAGCCCTTTAGAATGACCTGCTTTCTACATTAACTGGTCATAA
The DNA here is from genome assembly GCA_038496675.1 of Rachycentron canadum. Taxonomy (NCBI): domain Eukaryota; kingdom Metazoa; phylum Chordata; class Actinopteri; order Carangiformes; family Rachycentridae; genus Rachycentron; species Rachycentron canadum. The sequence continues at coordinate 5,429,707 of CM076651.1, forward strand.
AATGTGATTTTATCTTCATCACAAGCAGCAACATCACACAAACAATTATAATCTTATGTGTTTTTATTTAATGAACCTATTTAATGTGAGTGGAAAAAGGAAGTAAACCTTTGGATTTAATATCAACCTGCTTTGAGAGCAATAACCTGAAACCAGCTTTTACAGTAGCTGCTGATCAGACCTGCACAATATTCAGGAGGAAATTCTTATTATTATTATTATTCTGGGGCTTTGTGGTGTAAACAGCTCTTTGGGTTTTTTATCAGCATCTCTTCTGGGTAAAGGTGTGGGCTCTGACTACAACAGGTGAATAGTTTGAAGTCATTTTATAGTAGATTTATAGGTGTATCTCAAAAATGAATTTAATTGAAAACTTTCATATATTCTAGATTCATTGCATATGGGGTGAAATATTTCAAGCCTCTTTTTTGTTTTAATTTTAATGATTATGGTTGACAGCTCATGAAAATCAGTTGAATAATCTATGGTGTTTTGTCAAAAGGAAGATGAGAAACACAATATACAATATCTGAGCTTCAATAACACTGCAGCCGTGCCACACACCACACAGAGCTGATGTAATAGTTTGTGCTAAAGGAGCCCAGACTCAGTGCTGAGTGCATAAATGAACATACTTTAAAGAACTTGAACATTTCTACATTGTAAATCTTTATTTTTGAATGATCTTAGTAAATATCCTAATACTCTGAGATACTGGATTTTTGGTTTTTCTGAGCTGTAAACCATTATCATCAAAATTAAAAAAAAGATATGTTTGAGATGTTTCACTCTGTGTAATGAATGTAGATTATATGAAAGTTTCACTTTCTCAGTTAAATTAGGAAAAGCAAATCTTAATTATATTCTAATTATATCCTTAATCATATTCTAATTTTTTTTATTTTACAGTATTTAAGCTCATTGACCTCCTGCATCAGCCAGTGCCTCCTGAGCTTCAGCAGGTGGTCAGACATCCTGACATGAAGATGAGCTGTCCAGGCCCAGAGGCAGACGCTCCCTGTAAATGCTGTTTAATATACGGACAAGATACAACACCATTTATGCTTTTTTATTTTAACTTGGATGATCTGACCACATTTTGCCAAAGGGTTTACCTACTTACAGAGAGTTCACTGAAAATAAAGTACAGATATTCAGAGAACACACTGTACTACAACTACCCCAGAATTCATTGCTCCTTTATTAATGGGAACTTTAAGGTCAGTAAGCATTACTTTGATCCACGGATTGATTTGCTGAATTGCTGCAACATCAGTTTCCAACTAAAATAAACATATTTTTCATTACAAGTGGGTGTTTCTGCCTGATTTGGTGACATTATCATACATTCAGTTGTCACAAATGTGGAAATTACCTGCTTCATCCAAGACTTTGACTCATTGGTTTTTCTATCAGTTATTTTACTGTTTTTGTCTGAATCTACTTCTAAATGTTAGCGTTTTTGTAAGATGCTGCCAAAATCTATTGTATATTTTAGATTTTTTTATCCAAAAAAAAAAAACAGATGAACTAACATTTATGTACTAAATAAGTGAAACTATTTCATTTGAAGATAATTTTCTTAAGATGGAACCAGTCAATTTTAAGTATTTTGTCTAAACAATGGCTAGAAATGATCAACTGATGATCAAATTAGATTATATTAGCCACTGTTGATCACCTAATTGATTAATGAAGCTATAATACACTGCCTGCCTTAACGCTTCTCTGAGAATCACAAGCCTTGACAATTTTTAACCTGTTTGCACAGGAAGTCATTTTTCTCCCTTTGAATCACACATTTACCGTTAAATCTGACTTTGATCTACCAGCTCCTCGACTCATCACTTTATCTGAGCCATCTGAACTGGATGAGTAATGAGTCACAGTGAGAGCTGTGTGCGAAAACCTTTAGGAAATGTGTTGATCACTTTAGTTTAATTAAAGACTTGTTGAAGAGCAAGTAGCACCTGTAATCTTCACGCTTTATCTTGAATGGCAATGAATGTTTAAAAAAAAAAAAATCTGTATTCTCATATGACAAAACAAAAGTTGTGTTCTGATCCAACGTGTCACCATCCAGCTCAAGATTTCAGTTTTAGTTTCATGAAATGAGAGCAGACTTGTCTGCCCCCCTTCAGCCTGTCATGAGCTGGTTTTGCATGAGGTGCTTGTGACCACTCAGCTGCAAAGATTTCAAAAGACGTGCACCGACTTGTTGCCTCCCTAGAAAGACTGTGCACCACAACCAAAGCCTCCATCTCACCCACGGCACCATGAACCACCATCTCTAGATTTATTTTTCCTCTCTTAATGATCACAGCTTCAACTCTGTCCTGGAAATCCAGACAGGTCTGTGGAGTTCATGACTTGCTAAATCCTGTGTAATTAAACACTATGGTCAAAGATTAAGATGAGACACCTTATCTAGGAGATTTGGATGGAGGGTAGTTCTGGTTGTGCTTCCATTTCTGACTAAATATTCATCAGTCTTAAATCTTTCAACTTTCACTTGATTTGAAGTCCAAACAACACAAAAACAAGGTCGAGCAGGTTGGATACTTGTGAATGCTTTCATTCAAAAGTAGCATATTCTCCAAGGAGAGAGCAACTGTTGTGTCAAAGACACAACTTCAGTTCATGTCATTCAAACCTTTCTGGGAGACAAATATGCAGCAGGGTCACAAACGTTAAAACACTACACAGCTGTTTAGTTCACGTTTTTACTTCAGCTTTATCAACCGAGTAAAAGGACTCAAGCAAAACATGAGCATTAAATAAAGAGCCAATTAAAATACATTAGAAATTCTGTGCATTTATTCAACCTGCGTTGTCTTTGTCAATTTGTTTTCCAAAGCTAAACACATACATACAACATCTGTGCAAACCTAAGCCATTGTTTGGCAAATGTGTCCTGTACATGTGATGGGAGAGCGGCATGAAAAAAAAAGTCCATGATGGGGCAGCTGTCAATGGCTGTTTCACTGCTCAGCTTTCATCTGCTTCCAGGTTAATATTGTTACCAAACTTGGCGTAGAGCTGGACCTTTAGATCCCCCAACACTTGCTGTATCGCTGACACTTGTCCCTCAAGGCCTCTGACCTCCTGCTCCAGAGCTTCCTGATTACAGAAAATGGAAACTCTGGTTATATGACTATCACTGCAAGGCAACCAACAACAGGGTAAAGACATTTTAATTACCTGGCTTTAATAGATGACTTTTAGTATTTGCGTCATTAAAAACACATTCTAGAGTCAGGAGGAGAAAGCAAGTTCAAACAACTATGTATATTAATGTGCAGGATTATAATCAGCAGATGTAATGAATGAGCTGCTTTCAACACATTTGTTATTCATTGCGTGTAGCCGACTTCTTCACATCAATCAGCGCAAGCCTGTGCAATGTGTTTTTGTTGCATGATGAAGATGTAAACACCGAAGGACAAGCAGACACATCCTATGCGACAGAAGGAAGGACAAAGCCTCTCAATGGGTTACCATCTGTGGAGCACTGACACTGACACCACCCAGCTACTCTTCGGTAGGTTGCAGGAGGATTGAGGAGGATCTCAAGCGCCCCTCTGTGGAAACCACCATCTTAACTAAACAATGTCTTCTGACGCTCAGGCCTGAGCCTGAACCGACAACCTGCAGAATGTTGTTCTGTTGTTTGACTTGATCTCTCTTACATGAACACTAAAAGGAACCGTTCTACATTTTGTGAAATGCACTTATTTATTTTCTTGCTGGGAGTTGGATGAGAAGATCTTCACCACTCTCATGTCATGCTTCCATCAGTAAATACAGTTAGATGAATATCCCCTTTGTTCTCCTCTCCAGTCCTGTTCTGTCTGACGTTTTTCTTTTCTTCTCCACTGTTACCAAGAGCTTGTGGAAACCGTTTTGACCTCACTGTTAAGTGCCTTGTGATAATGTAACAATGTTGTGATTTTGCTCTATACAAATTAAACTGAATTTAATTTAGACCTTGCAAATTTGCATATCTGGAAGTACTTGATTTTAAACTTAGTGATTTCTCTTTCCTTATAGACTAAAGCTGTTGAACTATTCCTTTAGATTTGACTCCTGTTCCTGATAGAGACAATCTGTATATGCAGTAAGACTCTTTTTCCAAGGCCATAATGTTGATATATTTTATGAGGGTGTTCAACAGTGTTGTGCATCATTGGCAGAAATGACACTTACCTTTTTGGACTGAACACCAGAAGGAGAGTAACAGTTGTAAAAGTTGTAACACAATTAATGAAGAGGAAGAGTGTGTGTGTGTAGAAATATTTTATGATTTGTGTTGTATTTATTCGTCTAAACAGCAATTAATACATTTTGTAAACAAACTGATCAAAAATTAAATGTGTTTTTCATTTTGGCAAAAAGTTGTTGCAGGCTACAAAGTCAAATATAAGTTTGGATATTGTGTTACACATTTTTTATTCAACAGAAAACGATTTCCTGTGGGGAAATCATCATAGATAAATGAGCGAGCATTAAGCAGAATCTGTCTTGGAAATTCAAGTAATTATCGAATGCATTTGTCAGCGACAGAGTCTGGATGGGTTGTTTGAGTTCTGTGCATACCTTAACTATCTTATTTCGGGATTTCTTTTGGACCACTATGACAGCTCTCTCCATGAGAGGAGAATAGCGCAGGCAAAAATACATTTTAATACAGTGTGTGAACGGACGCATTAAGCATGTGAAACCCACTTTTCTCTCAGATGCTTTTGTGGCTGCAGAGTCCTTCAGATGACACGTGACTGTAACTTTTCTGAAGAAGGCAATTTTCAATTGAATCTAGTTTTTCAGCTAAAAAATAGCACATTAATTTGAAAAAGATTCGGTTGCAATAACATTACATAAGCACTAACTTATAATACTCCAGGTCACTCATATTGAAACATGACTCAAGATTTGGTTTTGTTGTTTTTCAACCTAGTCTTTATTTTTATGTATCATCAGCAGCTATTCACTGATTTAAAACAGTCTAATACTCAAGGTCAATAGGGCTTTTTAAATGGTTCAAAAATGCTTATGTAGTCCTTCAGTAGTCAGCAATTTATGCAGAATGAATTCAATAGAAATTTATAAAATAAATGTAGTGTGGTTCTCTTTTCAATCCAACTTCATCATGAAAAAAGCTAAAAAAAAATGTATTCGTCTAAACAAAGATTTACAACTATACAATGCTTCATTCTAATTTGCTTAAATGAATCATCTCATCTTGCTTTAAAGCAGTTAGATAAAAGATGATTCACACCAGCAACACGTTAGTAACAAATACTGCCAAGATGCAGACAAAATATAACTTGTGATCTGAGGCTATCTGCTTATCAAATGAGTTTCTATATCAATCATTATATGTTAAATTTCCCCCATGGTCCTTTAACTTGATGACTTTGGCTTAGTGGGATCTTAACAGATGATCACCAATCTAAAGTATATGAAAAACCTTCAGGAAACCCACCTTTGCAGCCTCCAGCATCTCTTGTGTTTCTTCCTGGGTGTGACTGATAAAGACGTCACCAATTTGATAAGGGATCAACAGAGCGTCGTCGTCTAACATCATCAGGTCATCACTGGCATCCTGTAGGTCCTGCAGCGACTTCTGGTGTAGACATTACAGAAACCATTACAGAGCCTCAATGAAGGCTGTTAACAACCTGTGACTCAGCTAAATAAACTGTGGCAGAAAGGAAGTGTTGATTCTACCTTATGGTCACGTTGGAAGCTGTAATTTGCAGAGCTGATGAATAATGTTTTACCTTGCGGGCTGTTTCAAGTATTTTCTTTTCCCAAATTCCATTAACTTTAACAGTAGCACAATTACACAAATAAGAAAATAACCATTAAGTTGAATCAATGCATCTCTTGAACAGTTTCCCCAAACACTGAATATTATGACCCACTTGAAAATAGCTGCAGGTCTACCAAATAAACAGGCAAATATCAATTTGTTAAACAACACAGGACTGTATGAAAAGTATCAGATCTGAACAAAAAATTATTATTCCCAAGCCCCTGTATAATGATCAAAGTTTGACTTCTGTAATCTTAGCTGACCACACATGGGACTGTAACATGACTACATTAATAAAACAAACACTCAGTGCTTACTTTCTTTGCGTCTATTTCACTTTTGAGCTCCGTCATCCGACTTGTGTTCCTGGCAAATTTATTGATCTTCTGCTGGTCTTCAAAAGTGACGTTCACATCTTCAACCGCCTGCAAAAAAGAGGAAATTAGCAGTGTTGGGAAAAGATCTGGTAGTTACATAAAAATACAAATACCTTAGTGTAAAAATACTCCACTCCCACTAAAGGTTCTACATTCAGACTTCAGAGGACTTAAGTAAAAGTATGATAGAAGTACTTATCATTATTAAAACATTCACAGTATATTAGCTTTGCAACTGGCTCCAGTGAAGCTTATTTCCCCCATTTTAGATAGTTGAAGAGTTCATCATATTTTAGATGATCTTAACAGTTTTTTAAGTCTTTAGTATGCAAAGTAATTAGTAATTGGAAATCAATTATTTTTCTTTAAAATTCCACTTTTGGCAGATCGATTAAAAACAATATATAGACCTACACAATTAATCGAAATATAATAAAAATTGCAGCATGGCCTAGCACCATATCAAAATCGCAGGAGCTGCAAAAAAACTACAGGACCAACTTTGTCAATAAAGGTAAAGTGTGTATTGTGCACTGTTAGCACCGCAAGGGTTGTGGTGCTACAGAGACACCATAGCCTACAAAACATATCCTACTGACAAACAGGGATGTGTTTGTTTTGTACCAGACCCAACAAAAGTAAATAAATAATAATAATCACATAATTTCTTCCAGTAAACATGAAATCCAAAAACGATGATAAAACTGAAATCACATATCGTAATATTTGCCAAAATGATCACAATGCAATTTTGCAATGCACAATTTTTTCTTTGCATACGCTGCAGTTCTAAATCACAATAACAAATACATCACTGAAAGACCGTAAAAACACTAACATCTGTGAGGTAAAATGCCCTGTGAGACACCAGCCCTGGAATAAATACGTGTAGTAGCTTGATTGTGTGGTAGATTTTGAAGCATCATAATATGCTGTACTGTACATACCTGTGTGTGTGTGTGGGGCAGGAAAAATATAATCATAAGACGCCATCCAAAACAACAGGTGTCACTTATTAGTGACGTTCCTACTCATTCAATGAATAAATTCTGCTTTTGCTTCTTGTCTACTCTGTTGGGTAATTTAATATATAAAAAAATCTTTGCATTTTATGAGGACTCCATGTTTTGTATGCAGAAATGTTGATTCATAAAGTAACTGGTGATTTAGGTTATTATCGCATGTAGTGCAGTAAACAGGGTAGTGTCTCCCAATGAAGGACACTGGAGTCATGAAATAGAAAATCTCAAGTAGTCTTGGATATGTTTATTTATTTAACAGGAACAAGGCATTTGAACGGGGTTTCCAATCCATAGCATGAACAGTAATAGGTCTTTGAATGTAGGGTTTATTAATTTATTTAAAATATTAAACAAGTAAAGCACATGCAGCAAAATTACTGCACTGGAGTGTTCAAGTTAACGCGAGCAGAGACAACACGCCTGTCGCTAAATTTGAATGGTCAGTGTAGCTAATATTAGCTAGCAAGTGGTGTCCTGTCACCGCTATCGGGTGTCACTGTCCACGTTTAGCTAATTACTATCACAATGACTATAACCATTGGAAGTCTACTTATTGTTATTATCACCATTATGGTGGTGAACTCTCAGTTTAGACAGTAAACAGTCGACTAACGGCAGGATAAGTCTGGTAGCCGCATTAGCCACCAAGCTAACAGCTAACGGTAGCTGCTATCATTTAGCCGAGCTACACGAGGGTGTGACTGGGGTTTTACAATATGACTGACGCCAGAAACTGAGGCTGTTTTTTTTTTTTTTTTTCTCCCCCACATGCAGCTAAACGGGTCTTTATTTGCGACCCCAGACTTGAAAGTGACGGAAAGCCTCATGTACGAGTTTCTTTTAGATATATATAAATATATATATCTTTAACTTACTACAGGTCCCTTCACGGTGGCTGCCATCTTGACTTCTTCGACTGCTCAAAGACAGCAGGACCGACCACGACAATATAGCTGTACCGCCACCTAGCGCTTGGAGAGCGGGTGTGTCACGGGGAAATATGTCAGTAAAATGCTTCATTTTGTTAGTTTTGCCTATTTAATTGAACGTCTATCACACAGCTGCTTTTTCAGAATAAATAGGGTTTAATGTAGCATGAAACCTGGCCCTTAACTCACATCTGAACAACCACCGAGCTAAGACAATTTATCAATTGCACCATAATTGACAATTCAGCCAGTTTGGTTTACAGTTATGATTTATTATTTAAAGAAACGTGAACCCTTCCTTTGAGTATGTCAGAGTAGTTATTATATCAACCGGAACTGCTGCTCTGTAAATATTTGTACAGCAAACAGTACTGCACCCAATTTCAAATATTTACTGAATAGATCATCAAAGATAGGTAAGTGCTGTTACACAGGGGCTGCAGCTGGTTAGTATGATGAGAAATGATCCTGTGTTGACCTGGGTTCATATGTTGTTTCTTCCTACAAGTCTTAAAATCAATGGCCTTTTTGTGAGGGTCGTGCCACTAATAAAACTAGTAGGCTGTTACGCGTTGGTACATGATGAAGAGTTTGCTTGAGGTCTCTCAGCTGCAGGCCTTGCATTAAGTCAGAAGCGCACAGTCCAAACAGGGGAATCCAACTCCCACCTCGATGTGCATAGCTATAGGCTACAATTGGGACATTGTGCTCAAGGATTCCAAGCCGCGTCATAATTATTTCAATAAATACAGCAGGGGTAAAACACAGATAGGGCTACTTTGTGGTTTGGTTGATTTGCATAAACATGCTCGGATGCTTTTGAGGTTATAAGTAGTAAAACAGAAGCAGTGTTAAGGGGCTTTAATCAGCACAATCACTGCACATTTACTAACAAAAGTAACGAACAAAACATAAAGATGAGAATAATAACAGCAGGAAGAATAAATCAAATGACCAACTACTGTCAGTTTGTCTTTGATAACTGAATGGCTCTCAGACAGGTCTTTGTGTATTGATACATTGACAGTTCTTCAAAGGCATTTAAATGTGACCATGTGGAGGCATTTAAAGAGAGATGATTTCATTACAGAGCTCTCTGTTTGTCTTGATTAACTGTGATAATAAAGCAGATACTTGCTCCTTGTAACTAAAAAAGGCTTCTTTTAAGAAAGAAATAAAATAATATCAAATGAATAGATAATAGATATTTTGAGGCACATGTCACTTTCATTTATTTTTCAATTGCCTCAGTGTCAACAATTTGAATCTGAAAATAATTCTTAGTATAATGACCTAAATGATACAAAAAATATTATTTTTGTTTTGATAGCATGGAAGCACATCACACCAATATCCTTCATACACATCCTGTTGCTACACTTGTCAACAAAGCTGTGAAGCACAATTTTATCATAGTTTGCTTGATTGGAGAGTAACCTCATTATGATTGTCAGGTTATTTTGCAGAAACTTTGCAAAGAGATTACTGTGAGCTAATCATGTGATTTCACCAACAGTCTGCTTTTCACTGGAGGAAATCCAATTGATTACCTAAAAACAGTCCCACCCATTTTAAAGCACACATAAAATAGCCTGTTAACAACGGCCTATGTACATAGTTGGACAGGATCAGTGACTCCATCTTTCTGACAGAGTGACAAACACTTTCTGTATTTTTTGTCCTTGAGGAGAATATTACTTGCTCGACTTGCAGAGGTGTAACAAGGTAAGACATTTCAGTGATACTGGCACTAACAAGGAGAAAGCCATAGTCGTGGAAGTTAGTCATTATTGATTGTAAGTCTTTACCAGTCAGTTCACCATTAAAAAAAAAAAACTTGCTTGTCTTCCATTTCATTTCAGTGGAACTTGAGCTGAAAGCTTCAGGTCTAATCTGGGAGAAATATGGGAAACGAACATTCCAAGAACAAAGAGATAACCAAGGTAAAGTGATGCAAAATGTACCACAACCTGTAATGCTGCATCTGTAGTATCCAGAACTTTGCTGTCTCTAAATCAATGGCAAGACACACATGAAACAAGTCAACATTAGTTTAGTAATTTCTTGTTTAGTTTCGGTGTCCTAGTTCTTAGCTTATATTTCTTGCAGCGTTAAAGCTCCAAGAATTGCAAAATGCTGGATTGTTCATGTGTCTGTTTGTGGTTGACATCAGTGTCTTTTAAACCCCCTTGAGGGCAATGTCTAGTGAAGCGTTTATATACATATTTGCATCATTGTTTCTTTATTATTTGCTTCTTAGAATGGGAAAATACCTGAAAAGCATGAAAACGGATCAGTGAACGGTCTCTCTGCAAACATTACATCTAATGGATTGGAGATTGCTGGTGAGTGATATGTTTTTTTCTTTTCTTATGAAGATAAATAACCATAATAAAGGATTCATTTGTAAAGTAACAGTACTAATACATAAATGCAGACACTAATGAAGGAGTATCTCAGGATAAAAGAATAGTTTTTCATTCTTCTTTATCCTGTTTAATTGTATCTTATCTTTACGGGGAAAATACTGTACCTAAGTCTGTGACAGAGAAAAATCAGCTGATCTGTCCATATCCATGTTGAATTAGTCCTTTGGACTCTTATAATATTCTGTAAACACAATGACTCCCAGCTGGACTGTACCTGGAGGATTCCAATGTAAACTATAGGCGTAGCCTCAGACATTGACAGGGAGCAACTATTTGACCTATCATGATGTGGTTGGTGTCTCTGCAGCGACAATAATAGTGTGAGATTCCCACTGGCACCTGAGTTTGTCTAAGGGCTCATGTTGACGCTGGAGATAATGTGATTTTCTTCAATTGACTAGCCCATGTTTACTTCATGGAGCACTGCACAAGTAGATGTCATGCATGGGTTTAATGTTGCGTGCAAAGGGCTTAACATCTAACTGCAATAACAACTGTGAACTACTCCATCATTCTCATGTTATTATTAAATAACATAAATAATTTCAGCACAGATGTGAAATTACAGAAATTTGACTTATTTATAAGTACCAACCAGTAACATTTCAACATATATATATATATATATATATACTATTTGACTAATTTAAAAAAATATATTTAACTAGCAATGCAGTTTTTTCCCCTTCTGTTATTTTGTGTATAGAAAGAGTCAGTTTGGTAATAACAGGTTCAATCCTGGAATTTGATATTTGATCACATATTCCTCTGTTTTTGCAGTCAACGGTGAGACCATAGTTCACCAAAATGGGGAGCCCCTCTCTTTAAGCCTTTCCACAGAATCAACTGATCCTGATTTTGTGATAGTCGACTCAGACTGTCGACTTGCCAAGGCCGAAGTTATTTCAGAAACCCCTGAACCCGAACCCCTGAAGGAAACGATCAAGAAAAATAAAGAAGAAAAAGTTCATCTTTTTGGCAAAATGTTCAAAAAGAAAAGTGAACCGCCAGCTGATGACAAGAGCGAAAAAACAATGTCAAATGAAGATGAAATGAATGTAAGTCCTGCTGCCGCTGATCCACAGCTGGTGAGTAGACTTTTTGTGTTTTTGAAGGATATTCTCTATGTCTTTATTGTCAACAAATCCAATGAAAAGAGCCAAAACAACAATTAGCTAATTCTACCAACAAGTATTGCCTGTGTGGCTAAAGCCTGACACAGTGTATGGTCTTCTTTTTACCATAGAACTCCTTTGTAGTCCATTTAAAACACACCAATGAGCCACATAAGCACACTGAGTGACATACTCTTTTTTATTAGGGTGAACATAGACTCTGTTTTGAGTCACACACATCCTGCTGCTGAAACATTGACTCAAAACAAATGTCTGATCTGCAACTGAAAAATAATCTACACAGTTTCCTCTACACAGTTTCCTCCTATTTAAGTAACTTCAGTTGAAAAATAGACGATAAAAGACAAGACTCCATTGGTGTATTTTAGTAATAAAGTATTAAGAGAGACTAAAAAATGTGGGTTTTGGTCTTTTCATGGGGTTTGTTGACTAAAACAAAAATGTAGAAAAATACTAACTTTACCCTTGTTTTAAATGAATCTCTTAATTAATCTGCCTGCAAAACCACTTGAAATTACTTTGATTTTTTAATAGTTTCACTTTTAACAATATATAAACTGTTCCAAAAACCCATTGCAAAAAGAAAATGAATAATTCAACAACAATTAAATTACTGAGAGACCACAAAAATGCACACATCAGTAAAATGCAATGCACTGCATCACACCACCCATCAATAAAAACATTAAATAGTATGTTGAATGAATTGTATGTTGTGGTTTTCTATTGGACTGCATTATACTGAAAGTCGTTTATAATATTTTGTCCACATCATTTATACTCCATGTTGTATATGGAGAAAAAAATAGAAAACCCATACATTGTAATGCAATCCAATACTAAAACATCATATGCTCCACCTCTCTCTGACATTGTCTCAACAACAGCTTTTAAGGATTTACTATAGGCCTATATGGTTTCTTTATTTCTGGAGTGTATCCTCAATGTGATCAAGAGCACTGCTATCATATGTGTCCCAGAAACAAAATCCAAATGTATTTAATCTAAACATTAATGTCGATTTTCATGACAAAGGAGTTAAACTCAAGTGGAGAAGAAGCTGCCATCATGATCATCACTGAGCACGAGGAGGGTGAATGTCCACATCACAAAGCTGAAAGAGCAACACAGACGGACACAAAAACTGAAGCTGATATTTCAACGCAAACAGGTGATGATGACGAGACAGTAGTCGTGATGGAGTTGGCAACAACTGAAGAAGATGCACTGAATGAATCTGTTGTTGTAATCGCTGAGGAGGCTGTTGAAGAGACTGCAAATGAGGAAGCCTCAGACAATCAGACAGCTGGGATCATCAGTGAGGATGTAGTGGTCACAGAGAACAATGTGTACGAGAACATAATGTTCAGAGCAGAGTGGGTGGAAGTTACTGATAATTTTGAAATCAGCCTCTGCAATCCTGAAGAAGAGAGTATTAATGGACCTGAGGAAACTGAGGAGGAAATCCCCACAGAAAAAGAAATGGTTGCAGAGCAAAATAAGAGTGAGGAAACTGAGCCATTGGAAGTCTCCTCAAGCCTTCCTAAAGTGGTGGCAGATTGTGTTGAGGCGGTTTTTGCTGGTGATTCTGAATCCACTGATGTAAACATGTCAGAGCCAAGCATAGATGAAGTAATTACAGAAGACAATGGTGAAGGAGCTGGAGACATGTCAGCTGATGTAGTGCTGATTGAAACCACTGAACCTGAGCTTAATGTTGTCACTTCTGAGGCCAGGGAAGAAAATGGTGTTCCCTCCCTAGACAAAGAGTCAGGGGAAAGAAATGGTGTTGCCTCCCTAGACGAAGAGTCAGTGACTATGGTAATTGAAACAATCTCTGAAATTTCTCATGAGGAGCCAAATCCTATACCTGCAAACCAAGACACCTCTGCAGACGAACATCCTGCCCTTCCTGAGACAGAGATTATAATTGAGGAACACTCTGCCCATGAAGAGGTCACCACTGATGATGCTGCAGCAGCTGGTGATGTACCAGAAATAAGTGAACAAGACGAACTCAGCCCTGTGATTGACGAGCCTTCAGAAAAGTGTGACAGCTGCCCTGAAGAAGAAATTATCATTGTGGAGGTATCTTTCAATGAGCTTATCATCACTGACGAATTTCCTGAGGAGTCAGCTGATGGTGAAGTCGAGCCTGAGTCGATTCCTGAAGTTACCACTACAGATGAGACCGCTGAGATTGGTGAAAATTTCTTATCTGACACGGGACCAGAAACAGTTGAAGAATCAGATTCAAGTCCGGCCATAGTCAATGAAGGCGATGAGGTGATACCAGAGGCAGCAATCGATGTCCTCTCCCAAGAATTTGAACCCAGTGCTACCACCCCTGAGGAGCCTGCAGCAGATAATGGCAACCCTTTAGAGGAAGAGGTTATTGCTGCAACCATTTTTTTGCCCCTCTCTGGGGAAGAAGAAGTAAGCCTTGCTGTTCTAGATGAGCCTATGGAGGAGACAATTATCCAAACTAAAGATGAGGCAGTTGCTGAAGAGATGAACGAAGAAGCTATTGAGGCTTTATCAAATGAATTTGAAGCTGTGTCTGAAAGTGTTGAGGAAGATGCTGCTGTGCAAGAATCATCCACTGAAGGAGAAGTCATGGAGGGTGAAGTTTCTGAAGACCCTGTAGAAGACAGCAACATGACAGAGGAAACAACAGAAACTGTAACCATTCCTGAAGAAAGTCTTCTAATCGCAGAGGAAACTGAATCAGCTGCTGAAGTCACAGAAGTTGCCATTTCAGAAGAACCTGTAGAAAACAGCGGCATGGCAGAAGAAAAAACTGAAGCATCTGAAGATGTTTTAACAGAAACTGTAACCACTGAAACCCCTGAAGAAAGTCCTCTAATCACATCAGCTGCTGAAGTCACAGAGGTTACCATTTTGGAAGAACCTGTAGAAGGCAGCGACACATCAGAAGAAAAAACTGAAGTATCTGAAGATGTTTTAGCAGAAACAATAACCACTGAAACACCAGATGAAATCCCAGAGGAACCTGAAGAAAATCCAAGCCCTTGTGAGCAAGTCACAATCACTGAGGTGTTGGAGTACACACTAGAATCAGTCATTGAAGCTTTTTCAGAGAAGTTCGAAGTCATTGAAAACACAGAAGAACCTGAAGATGAGCAAGTAGATGTTCCACCAATGGAGGCCACAGAAGAGTCTGAGCCTTCAGTCCAAGAGGAGGAGAACGTTTCCCAAGCTGAAGCTCTGGTAGAAGATCCTGATAAAGATGCTCCCCTTGTGGTTGAAGTGGAAGTCTTGGAATCTATTGAACCAATAGATACCAACCCTGAAGAGCCTTTAGAGGAGAGTGAGCAACAACCACAATCTGAAGTGATCGTGGTGATCATTGAGACAACTGAAGAAGAAGCTACAGAAAACATAATGCAAGAGACGGTTGAGGAGAACTCTGAAGCTGAAACTTTAGAGTGTGTTGAGGCTGTTTTTGAGACTATTGTAGAAGAAATCATTGCAGAAGAAGTCGAATGTAATCTTGTGACACAGGAGGTAGGACCAGAGGTCACTGCAGAGGAAAAGACTAAAGAGAGGGCTGAGAATGAATCCAGTGTGGACACAACAGATTCAACAATGGACACTACAGACTCACAAAATGCTGAAACTAGTGAAGATTCCTCAGTCACCAGTACAGACATGCAAGCTTTACTGGATAGGTTGCGGTCATCTTGTACATCAGTTGTTGAAGAATCAGAGTACAGCCTTGGTGGTTATGAGATATCTTCATCTGGATACAGTATTACTATTACCATCCATGTGGATCCAAAGACAGAGCAGCAATAAAGAGTTGAAGGAAACATCCGTATGTTGTTTTTCTCTTGAAAAACATTGGTCTACCTCATTACGATATCATGTTCTTTGTGGTTTGTGGTAGTAATTGAAAATGACTTGTAAAATGATTTGTGTCTTATAATAATACAAGTATTTGTATATATCATCAACACACACATTGTAAAGTACTCACACATTTTCCAATAAAATGAAAAATGACAACTCATCATTCATGGTTTTGTTCCTTGTTAATTTGCATTATCTTCTATATGATGACAAATTATACTTCCTTAGAATGAAAAAGAAAATTTCATCAGGCCAAAACAATAAATTAATATTGATACACAAAGGTAAAATCAGAATCACAAAAAAAAAAAAAAAAAAAAAAAAAAATCACCTTAAAATCAGGATCAGGTCAGTTCTTTGTTTTATCCATAAGGAAACAGCAAGGTATTTGAGTTTTCTGACATTTCTTAGGGCATAACTCTCACACATTGTTGAATATCAATGAGTGAGGGGTGGGACACACACATTAATAAAAGGGTGATTGTTGACAATGCCCCGAGTAGGCAGAGGCATGGTTGGAATTGTGCTCCCATCTCAATGCTGCGATTAAGACACTCACTGCTTGCATATCAGCTCCACTGCTCTAACATAATTCTCAAAGGCTAATTCTTTGTGATGGTGTATAGGAGACAGCTAACCTAAAGCAAGAATCTGAATCATTAACGGAGCCAGAAAGTGTGACTCTAGACCCTGGTCCAAAGGAAGAAAAAGCCCCTGACACTGACAACAGAGACAGTCGGCCAGTGGAAGTCCAAGAGGAGAGTGACACTGAAGAGAATCCAGTTATGAACTTCTTCAAAACACTAGTAAGTGACACAGTTTGGGGAAATTTTGCTTGATTTCTGTGCTTTTGTTATTTCTAATTGCTTCTCATGTTAAATTTGACCTTTTGCATAAAATAAATTCAATTAATAAAAAGTGCTATTTTAAATTAATAATTATATGAAGAATTGCTTTAATCAAAGTGAAAAAAAAAAATCAAATCCAAAGAGCTCAACAAACAACAAAAATCAGTCTGTTTTCAAATTATGATCTGAAGCCATTAAAGCCAAGACATTTGGGATTATGCCTGAAAAAGAGGAGATGTGATAAATTAAACAGTGAAAATATTATTTGTTGATTTGTCTGTTTGTATTTTCTCTTATTCCATGTGAAAGGAGGGTTTTAAAGGAATCCATGATAAATTCTGCCACGATGACAGAGCCTTATGGAAAACCCACAACAAGCAGCTATTGTATTTCCTCTTCATCATGCTGTCTTTTGGATTCATGCCGTTTTAAAGAGTTACCATAGCCCTAGCCCCATGCTAATCAAGGCTTTGAACATGCGGGAATGTGGTGGCCTATTGTTCAGCCCATAGTGTGAGCTCACAAGGGAGGCCTGTGCGGTTGGAAGTTGAGATTTGTGAAGATAGAGCGAGGGCAGGCCTACGCCATCTCCGGAGCACAATAGCTGTCACAATGACAGCACATGTACTGTATGTGCTCTGCCAGCGACCTCAGAGTGCACTCTGTGTGCCTTAGTTCACTTACCATAAAGGCCTATGTCTGCTTCATGAAAGGCTTCTGTTTTATTGAAATTATTATTTTTCTGTTCCTGTCACATCAACAACATCCTCTGTTTCTGAACATTTTACACTGCAGCTACATTAAATAACATAATGCTCCATGATGCTTTCACATTTTTTTGCAGATGCTTTGAGTTTATTTTTTCTTATTTTTTCTGTCGTATATGCCAAAAAATTATTGAAGACAGTTAATGTTCTTCCCTTGTTGCACAGGTGACTCCCACTAAAACCAAAAAGGAAACAGCTACTCCTGATGCCACAAAAGAGCAGGTGAACAGATGCTCATTAAGTATTACACGTCATAAAATTACATTAAAATATTTATTTCTATTCCCAAAACCATAGCAGTGAATCCAATAAAGTAGGTGCAGTTTTCTGTTTGTGACTTAACTTGAGGATATTCCAGATTTCAAAAAAGTGCATTTTATTTCTAAGGAACCAGGGACATGTACATGTACAGGGTTTTTTGCACATCTTTGTTTGCTTTAACATTATTTCTCTAACTGCTTCCTTTTTTCTGTTGCCAAATAGTCCCAGAAGGAGACCCAACCAGCAGCCACCACTACTGTGAGCATATAGTATATATAGTGTTTTAATTTATATAAAAGATCCTGCAATTCACAAGAAAGCGAATTTCCAATACATGCTTGGT
Organism: Rachycentron canadum; assembly: GCA_038496675.1. Lineage (NCBI taxonomy): Eukaryota > Metazoa > Chordata > Actinopteri > Carangiformes > Rachycentridae > Rachycentron > Rachycentron canadum. The sequence continues at coordinate 5,447,507 of CM076651.1, forward strand.
TTACCTCAGCCATCAGTTCAACAAATGACATTTTATTTCGCTAATTTTAATGGCATTTTACGTACTAATTAAACGCTAAATAGTTGACAGTGGAAATTTATGTTAAAGGTTAATGTGGAAGGTGACGGTGTGGCAGTTTGAGATGGTTTTTTTCTTCAGCAGATCATTATTTCAACATCCTCTCTCCCTCTTGAACAGGCTGCACAAGTATCTGAACCGCCTGCAGCACCCAAAGGAATGTCTATCCCACCACCTCCTCCTCCAGAGCCACCAAAACTGGAAGTCAAAGGGGAACCAGCTGCCAAACTTGCAAAAACCACGCCAAAAGAAGAACCAAAAGCTGCTGCAAAGGAACCAGAGGCCTCAAAAGCAAAATCTGCCAAAGATACTCTGAGCAAATTCTTCCGCCCAAAGGTAAATAAACAACTAACTAACTGGAGATGGCAAGATAAGATCATTATTTTAAAGGGTGTTTATTGATGTAGACTCTCACTGAGTGCATGTTCCAAAGGGTGTAAGATTATAACATAGTGTGAAACATGCTGTATGTGAATTTGAGGTATTGCTAGGTGTCAAGGCATCCAAAGGCAAGGGTGCTTCAACAAGTGGAGCCAATGCCCCAGCCAAGACTGCAGCAGCGGTACAGTCGATTATCATACTCTCAAACTGACCATGGCTCATCCTGGTACTAACTGAACAAGAGCAGATTTGTCTGGAGGTGGCAGAAACTGAACTTTTTGCTGTTTCTTACTTGAAACCGCAGTATTTGTTTGCTGTTTTGGAATTCATTCGCGGAGAATCAGGATTTCTTTCGTAAATGTGACTCCTCAGTTACACATGCAGCAATGGTGTGACTTTTGTTAGATAGTTTCACTGGAAAATAGTCTCAAATAGGCACCACTGTTTCTACCACAGTCCATTTCCAAAAGTGCATTAGTGTTTAATTTAATGAAAAAAATTCTTTGACATTTTGGGAGATGCACTTATTTTACTTTAGAGTTTGGTGAGCAGATTGATGCCACTTGTGTATCTTAGCAAAACATTTTGACGCTTGAAACAGGAAGCAATTAGCTTAGATTAGTTTGTTTTAGCTTAGCATAAAGACTGAAAACAGGGCAAAACAGCCTGACTCTATAGCCTCTATAGCTCGCTGATGAACATTACACGTCATTAGTGTGAAGGAGCTATTTGTAAGTTTAGCTATTGCTACATAGCTAACATTAGCATTAACAGCTGCTTACTTGCCAGTCTAGAAGAAAGTTCAAGTTTGCAAATTCAAACTTCATTTCTTTACTCGTCAAGAGCTGTTTCTGGTGGTGGAGAGTGACGCTAATGTTAACTCTTGTCTCGATCATGTATTTTCTTTGACTGTAGTTAGCACGCTAACCAGCTAGCACCAGCCTGCCTCATCACTTTCCGATTGTTAAGTCCTCACTGTAGCATTGTGCCCTGAGGAAGTTACACCCCTCAGAGGACATATTAGACCTATAACCACTAGTATAAACACAAGACAATGGTCACCCCCATGTGCTACCAGCAAAAAAAAAAAAAAAACAAATTCAGCAGCAGAGAAAACTTACAAATAGCCCCTTTAATCCACTTTCTCATTTAAATCTTGACAAACGAGAGTGTAAATGTTTCCCAAAAATGTCAAATTGTTCGTTTAACCAGTTCATATTAGTTATCATTTACTGTTGCGCTAACACATTAAGCTTTTCATAACTGAAATATTCTATGATGCATTTTTGAGGTTCTGAGGACATTTGCTTTCTGTCTTGTTGACTTTTACTAACAATAAGACCTCCACCTGTCCTGCAGACAATCAAGGAGACACCACAGCCAGCAGTAGAAGTAAAGGTAAACTGGAGAGTCTGCTCAGTTATCTCAGTTGTATTCAAGGACTATTATATTAATGTATTCTGGTGTGTGTGAATGTACCTGCAGGGGTTTCAAACCTCTCACTAGCACAGTGGGTCTTGCTTTGAACTGAATTATCACGAGTATTTACAAAGTTACATAACAGAAACACTGGATAGTAAATTACAGCATTTTGCATGCGTATTTAAATTTGCATTTGTTCCGCGTAAACAAGCAGTTTCAATCTGCAGGAGACACCAGTGGAGACGCCAGAGCCAGTTGTAGAACTCCAGGTAAATCAAAGCAGAGTTGTCAACATTGGGGTTTTGTTGTTTTATAGGGAGTGAAATAATAATAATTTTCTGATCCTCTAATTATATCACATCACTGTGTTCTAAATTCAATGGGCCTTTTTTTCTTTTTCTTTTTTTTTTTTTTTTAATTCATGTTCTTATTTATTTGCATTTGTTTAGACTGAAAATAAGGTTGAACCTCAGGGGACAAGAGAGGAAGTGGCACAGCCAGTTGTAGGAGAGCAGGTAAATCAAACAAGAGGTGCTCTGGAATATTCATTCTTAATTTCCCTTCACTCTACAGGCACCTATGACATGATGTTGTTACAGATGTACAAAATATTATGTTGCATTTTAGTAAAAATCTTAAACTTGGCATTTTCAAGTTAAGAAATATCATTAAATAACTAAATAAAGCTATTTCTAATGGTTTTATTAATTAAATCTTTCTCCACTGGTGTGTGTTGTCAAATTTCCATCATGACAGATGAGTCAGGTCTTCATACAGTGTCCGAATTGATGGGAAAACAAATAACATTTCCTTCCCTGCAGGTGGTGGATGGGGCACCACAGGCAGTGGTGGAAGCTGAGGTAAATTAAAGGAGTTTAACATTTTGGGAAATATGCTTATTTGCATTCTTTTGTTGTTATATTTTTGATTTTGTACAGATTAAAACTAATGATATATAACATGCCAGGTTAGCTGACCACCATTGCTTATTTTTTATGCTAAGATAAGATAAGCTATGATAAGCTAACCAGCTCCCTGTAGCCTTATATTTAATGGACAGATATGAGGGTGGTACCAATCTTCTTATCTTACTTCTCAAAAGAAAGCAAAAAAATGTATTTCCCAAAATACCAAACTACTGCTTTTAAGAAAGACAATCTTCCATGGAGACATGGAAACATTTCCTTTCCTTTTTTCTTTCACAGAAAGTAAAATATTTTTGTGCATGATGGTGCGGGGGTTCTTTTTTTCTGCCTCCTCTCTCCTGTGATCTTGAATATTTCCCCCCTCTTTACCTCTTCTTTCACTTGCAGGTGGCAGATCTGTCAGCTTCAATGATGGTCATGCCTTTAATTTGTAAATAGCTCATGATATGTATTTTCCTTTCTCCTGTTTTGATAAAAGAAAGTGGATCCCTCAAAAGCTGGCACCCTGGAGGCTGCCGCAAAGCCAGAGCCGCCACCGCCTGCTCAGGAAGAGAAGAAAACAGCCTCCAAATCATCCTTTCTTTCCTTCTTCAAGCCTAAAGTAAAGACCTATTCATATCATTTTTTATAAGCCTTTAAAATATCTGAACAACTGAGTGTATGAATTGTGGTGGAATTACTAAACAGAAACTAACAGATTGATGTGAATTTGAGGAACTGTTAGACCACATGGCCACAAAAGTCCAGGCAGCCTCCACAAGTGGAGTTCGGCTCCTCAGGAGAACAACTGCAGTGGTAAATACAGTAAAACTACCTCTGGACAACAGATGCATTATTAACCAGAGTGATTTCATTAGTTACATCTGGTATTAAAAACCTATTTTTGTGCATTTGTTGTTATATTTGAAAGCATTAACAACACATATCAATGCTTCTGTGATCATCCCTCATCATGTTGCAACCACTAAGACAGGCTGGATCCTAACAGCAGATGTACATCTTAATGTCATTTCAATTGTCATCTCAGAGTCCATCTGCGCTTAATGACTGGAGCACATGGGATGTTATTGTTCTCTGTGGCTTTGGGAGTGGAATCATTTAATTTTATTGTTATGTACCTCAACATTTTCAGGCTGCTGAACCCAAGAAGGCGAGCCCTGCCCCAGCGGCTGCCGCAGAGGCCTCTCAGAGTGTTAAAACCAAGGAGGAACCTAAAGCCAAGTCGTCAGAGGCGGTTGTAGATAACAAACAAGCCTCAGTGGCCTCTAAAGCTGGAGATGATGGAGCCAATGTCCCCAGAAAACTGGAGAAGAGGAACTCCATCCAGCTGTTCTTTAAAAATCTGGTAAGGAGGGCATCACTTTTCCCCTGGTTTGACTGTCTACGACTGCAAAACAGAAATTAAACACACTCACCTAAAACCTATACAACACATAGGCACATTAATGCAGTTAGATTTATTGAACCTTTTTTCAAAAGCTGCTGCATAGAGCTTGTTGCTTCATGCCCACTAGATGGCAGCAGCAACTCACTGGGTAAATAAAGGCCTCATCATCATGTTACACACCCTGAGAACTGTTAAGAAATTTGACTTTCCTTTCAGCGTGACCTAATGTCAGGACACACATTTAATGCAGAATTACATGAAATTAAGTTTAGTGAAACAAGTTACACATTTCATACCATAATGAACAAGAGTCAAATAAAGCACTGAGTTCAAATTGGATGACATGGCAAACCAAAGACAAGCGTAGCACGGTGAATATTTTGTGAATGAAAAAATATATTCTCTTGAAATTCCAGGGTCAGAAACGCCATTCCACAGACGCTGGAGTCCAGACAGAGCCGGTCACCGTTGCTCCAGCAGCAGAGAAGACCAAATGAAATCAAAACCAAAACTGAAGTTTCCCTGTACAGACTCCCTCTCCTCTTACTCAATCTTCATCTTTCTCTCTCTCATCATCCCTTCAACCCTTTGTATTACTTTAACTACATTTATTTTTGTTTCTGTTACTGTTTAGAAGTTACAATTTGTGAAGAAAGGTTACTGGATAAAAGGATAAAAGCAAGTGAGAAAGCGCAACGAGCAGGTAGATGAAGTAGTGGTGATTTGAACGGGTCAAAGGCCAACTAGATGGTGAGGTTGTTAAGATACACATATACATATATATAAATATATATTTTTAGACATATAAATGTCTTGAGAAGTATCAAAGTTGGCGTGAAACCTTTTCTACAGACATTTAATGTAACTTCTGTCTAATTGTGCAATCTAACACACTGGGCTTATGCAATACACAGCACAAAGCTTTGCTTTTAGCAGTTAATTTGTCTGACAACACATTGTCATATAGGCTCGAATTACAGTTCATACCAGGAAAATCATGCAGTTTCAGCAATGTAGGGTTTAATATGGCATGATATTGACAAATGTACTCAAATGTATAGGCCTTTAAATTTGACACGTCAGTGAGTATCTTCATATAAAAACTGCACTTACAGATTTCTTTAACTCTATGTGAGCTATATGTAGACTAAAGGACATATGGACGTATAACAGTCATGTATTGGGTTGTACAGGAAATCACAATCTTGAGCACTCGGTGGGGAACTGATTGTAAAGTATTCATGTTAACAAATACAACTGAGGTGGCAAAATATGTTGTCATTTTTGTGCAAATGTGTCTTTTGTGGTACCTTTCGCAGTCAATAGCAGCACTTTGTGTCAAGCCATTAAATTGACGTCTTATGGTGTTTGTCATTTGTGTTGATATCATGCTTGTGTTTGCCTATATGTACGCATGTCTTGTGTAACTTCAGTTATCTTGAAGACAATAAATATATTTACCGTTTGTCCATTTTGTCCATCAGTGAAACCGGCAGTGGAAATAAGAAACTTAATTGAGAAGATCTGGGCACAGCAGAGACTGCAAAAAGATGTGGCTCAGCAAGTTTGGCCAAAACTAAATATAACATTCTTTTACAGCTGACATCCAAATCATTTTCATGTGCACAGATTATTGTACTAAACTTGTGAGCTACTAAGGTGTGACGCATGAATCATGCTTTGCTATGTTGGGTGTAGAGGCACATACTGTAAGTCTTACTCATCTGTGTGTTCATTTTGTATGGTGGACAGACAGGTAACAGTTATTTGACAGACGCGGTCACAGAAAAGAAAATTGACCGTGTAACTCTGACAGACAGAGAGATGACTGCTGGACATCAATATTTAATACTAATTTACATTTTTAGTGTCGATGAGGCACGCCTTATGGATTAAAGATGTAAAACAAGATCTAAGGAATTGTATACTTCAGGCTAAGGAAGACTTCAAATCTTCTTCTACCTTTTATGGTGTAATTTCTATGATTGATGGCACAGTGCGCAGTCTTTGGAAGGATGTGTTTTAGATGGCAATGTCTGAGACTCACCATTCACCCGCCATTAAGTGATGAGTCGCGCCCCCCGAAGGCATAACTCACACTGCTCCTTTGTTATCAATGAGACACACTCTTCTTGTATTACCCTCTATAATAGGTGTGATCATTTTAAATTGTGCATCAAAGTAATTGTCGTGGTGTTGAAGGTGAAATAGTGAGGTATTGCTTGGGGAGTTAAGGCATGTGGTCCATTTTCTGCCCCTTTTTTCCCCTGAGGATTGGTTCAGATTAAGATGCAGTGGGATCATTTTGGCCACAAGTGTTACTGGTATGAGTGAAGAGCTCTTGTTCATTAAGCATAAAGAGGCCGATAGGCTGCGGCTGATTGAACTAGAAGAAACGTTTTCACAGAAGGATATGAAACAGGAACAATGTTCAGCTTTTGAAATATCAGGTGTCCTGTAAACATAATGCACTCACATTATAACACTTATCTGTATTATCTTGAATGGAAAATCTCCAAATTGAACCTCGCCATCACTTTCTTATGTCAGAAATGTAGTGCCTCTGTGTGTCCTGACAGAAAACCATGGAGACAAAGACATTTGGTGCATTTTCCCACATGCACCGTGCCATACAGCTTTTGTGTAAAATGATGAAAGCAATCAAATTTCACAAAGGACGGTCAAACCTTTCTGCGCAATCACTAACACTAATGAACCGAGAGGCTGTTTAAAATGGAAACAGTTCTAGGTATGGATTTATCTGTGGACAGTGCACAGGATCTGCACAACCACCATGTTGCTGCAGTTCATTCCAGGACAATGCTTGTGACTGTGTGAATGCAGTAAAGCTCAGAGGGGGTGGAACAAGGGAACAGTGGGCAGGGAGGCCTGACAGGAGGCCTGCTGTCAGGACTAATGTGCATCACGGCACCGCTCATTAGTAACAGGTCTGTTCTGCTTGATTCTGATCTGATAACAAATTAATAAAGGTGATCTCACCTCTAAAGGACAGTCTCATTCATTTTAGCCAAGGGTGAATCATCAGGTCCTGCAGGCACAACATGCATGTTTATATGTTAGCAGCGGGCCTTTGAATGCAGAGGCTCTTGTGTGATTTTCAGGGAAGGTTTTACATCCTGCAGGAGGGACAAAGGCATTTGGTGTTTTACCTACTTATACGATGAATGACTAAAACTATTTTGATGCCATTTCAAATACTGAAACATTGAATGATATGCAAACATTTGCTTGCTATTCAAATGATTCAACCTCAACTGAAAGATGGTTGACTGGCTGCTGAAAAAAACCTTGATCTTACAAATCCTGTTGTAAATTGTATGATTTTTTTGCACTTGGTTGGATTAACCCCTGATAAATTTCTGTTGCAAGTAAAAAAAACAAGAAACAAGAGCAAATTGTGCTGTACACACAGTATGACAACATATGAGTTAGACACAATGGCTCACCTGGTGGGGCGTGCACCATAGGGGTCTGGCCTGGGGCCCTTTCTCTTGCTATCATCTTCCTCTCTTACTGTGGCAGATAAAGGCAAAACAATATACAAAAATTAGATAGAAGTTAGACTGCATTGCAAAATAACATTTCCTATATAATTAAGCATGTTTCAGAAATTGGATGAAGAAGCTAAATGTTAGTTAAAATGGTTTTCTAAAGTTAAAAAACATGCTTAAAGAAAGTAGATCATGAACAAACATCAAGTGTAAGGTTAACCTCAGACTGGATCTTCTGGATTGACATAATGAGGTCTATTATAACCCTCAGTGTAAGACTGATTTTGTTTTTGAAAAATATCTGCTTAGCCCTGGGTACAGAACAAATCTGTCTAAATTTAGGTGTGACACCATAATCTGCCAATTTCAAAGAAGAGATATTTATGTCCCCAAACCTTCTGTTCTTTATGTTTAACATGAGATCAAGGTGATGTCTATCATTATGCATTTGTTTGTCTTGGTTTTGAGAGAAAAAAATCAGTCAAACAATATTGCAGGATTAATAATCAAAGTAATGTCAAATATGGGAAAAGGTTTACATAGCTATAGAATATTTGATCGTTTGTTTATTTTTGATTGATTATCTTGTATTTGCCAAAGGTGTTGCTGCCCACTTACTTGATTTTACTTTTAATTGTTTGCATCTTTCATTTTCTGTCAATGTCATTGAAGAGTGAAAAAAAAAAGAAAGTTTGAATAGGTTACACAGAAATGTTATATAGACAGCACGACACCAGCAGCAGAACAAAGAGACGCCTCTTTTTCTCAATTTCTCCTCAGGAAAGAATCAAAAGTATTTCAAACATGTGCAGAGAAGCTGCACCTAGGAATGCTTTTGGTGACTGATAAAATTTCTCTGATGATCAGCAACAACAACAGCTGGTTGCATTGAATAAACATTACCGGCCAGGGGGTGTGGGGGGTAGGGGGTTGTGGGGGTGGGGGATTATATATTATCAGTGTCTTTCAGGAGCAACACCAGGATTATGAAAGAAGCCAGGCTGTGAATCTGGAGGAGAACAATGCAGTCAGCTGCTCCTGACACGTCAAGACAAAAACAAGCCAGCACAGCCTTTTCCCATCCGTTGATCCAGTTCCTATCAGGCTGTCTGTCTACTGAAGGCGTCATTATTCATTCAAGATTCTCTCTTTCTTTTTTTTTCTTGTCATGCTGCTTTATCTCTAATGAGAATTTACTGTTTGGGGCTTAATGATGAATGCATACATGTGTGTTTTGTGAAGAAACAATTTGAGACAATGAATTTGGAGGATTTTGTAAGAGAAATTACATTAGCATAAAGTGAAACAATAGGACAAAGTTAATTAAATCAGTTAAAAGTAAACAATGTTTGCCCACTTGTTTCTGTCATGACCACTACAGAAGATGAATGCTAATGAACTGATTCTGACTGCAACAGAATCAATGATAAAACTGTCATCAAGTTAAAGACATATTTATAAAGTTTAAACATAAAAACCAACCAGCACCTCCACAATTTCTATGATCAGCTCAACATCTCTTTGCAATTTCATCATCCAGGGGCATCATACTGCTGCTGTAGATTGATAGCCCTTCACACAGCCTTTGTGGTCACAGAACAATGGGAAATGAGCGGGAGGCCTCGATGTGTCACATGTGGTGCCTTTGATTAACATACTAGACTTGTTTGTGTAACAGGATCTTGGGGTGAGGCAAGAATACCAAAAACTAAATCAGAATATTGCAGGTGGGGAGAGGAGGGGTGTGTGAGAGGTCTAAAAATGTTTTAATTTAGGGCAGCACATGTAAGTGATTGAGTTTTACTAACATAAAACAAATAAAGCGTTGTCTTGTTTTGAATTGCCGGTTGTGAACAAAAATTTTAATAAAATAGAAGGAACATTACAAATAGTTTTATTATGAATACAACATGTAGACATGTAGTATATCAGCTCCATATGATCTTTCATTACTATCTGGCACAGATTCAATAATTACATGCATTACTGCAGAGATGCATTTTGATGACGTCTGCCTGCCAGACCTGCAGATCTACTTGTGTTTTCATCACAGGGTAAACACTACATTTGTCTGACCTGCTTGGTAGCAACAAGGATCAGAAAACAACTTTTGATATAACCACAAAGCAGTATAATAGCCTATACAAAGAGGGAGGGATCAGGCAACAGCCCAGCCAATAATGTGAGAGATGGTTTTGGCAAATGGAGTCTCCCAGTCTTTGTTCACTGTTCCTTTAGCTGGGAGTGGTTACTGATAAAGTTGTGTGTTTTTTTTTTCTTTCAGACATTGCTGGCATTCAGGGGGAGGTTATGTGCGTCTCAATAATAAGTGCACACTATGGTTTCAAGCTACCAACAATGTCTCCTGTCTCTTTGCAAGGGTTCAAGAGTGGAGGAGGAGCTGTTCTTTAACTTCACATTAGACAGTGGGTTGCTACTGTAGGTGATGGTTCTTATCTCACACCATTATTATTTTTAGATTTTCTTTTGCATCCATACAATTCAACAGTGGCTATACTATGCCCCTTTTAAATTGATATTATCATTGGCATTATGATTGTTGATACTGAAGCCTGCCACTTTCTTTAAGATCACACATATACATTTACATACATCAACTTAAAGTACAGGAGTTTATCAAGAGTATGTTTAAGTGATGTAAAATCAAACTGGATATAAAATGGATTTACTCTGAGTATTTTTTTTTTTGAAGTTACATAGGAAATAGGAAGAACCTGAAATTTCTTATGACTCAACCAAGCAGCTTCTGCAAAAACCCTCATGTATCTGTGAAAAGTTTGAGGCACCCCTCCCCCATCTCCACATGGTAGCTGATGCATGACGTGAGAGCGTGGAAGAAGAAGAAGAAGAAGAAGAAGAAAGAGGAGGGCTACACTTTTAGGTAAGCTCAGTGCAGCATTACACATCAAACGGTGTTGTTATGTAGCCTGTGGCTCTAAAACACTACACTACCCAAATCTGTTGCACTTCACAGATATCACAGAAACTTTAGAGGTTTAATCAACAGGCAGCAAACTGCACCGAGCTGGTGGTGGTGGTGGTGGTGGACATAATATGAAACATCATTGTATACTAATGGAAGTGTAACCTAGATGATGGCAAAATACAAATGGAGACCAAACCTGGGATTTATACTCAGGGAGGAGGGTGGCAAATAGGAGGGGTTCATTTAAAATAACATCACACATTCACATTCACAAATCCATCATGTCTTTTATTTTATATTATCTTATTTTATTTTATAGTTAAGATAATGTGCACTAATCCTTTTATGTTACTCGCGACCACGTGACTGTCCTATTGGGTAGTTTTGGGGGGCGGCGTGCACGCGCCTCATGCCCCCTCCTCCTCCTCCTCCTCCTCCTCGAGACTCTTTGAGAGAGAGAGAGAGAGAGGGAGAAGGAGAGAGAGAGGGAGAGAGAGAGGGAGAGAGAGAGCGCGCGTGAGGATTCAACAGCTGCACAGTGAGGACTCGACAAGTTGAACAAATATGATTCACAATCAGACAATTGAATAGGTGAGCAACGCGTTGTTGAAATGAAGAAGCGACGCGCTCGGCACCGCTTTAGCTCACCGACTTCAGCCGTATCGTAGTATCAGTATCATTATTAATCCGGAAATTCACACTTGGTAGGTATTGTTTGGTGAGTTTCTACAGTTTGGTCGAAGGCGACACAGCAGAAAATGCTAGTTTTCTAACGTTAAACGTCGTTAGAATCCGACGGAGCCGAGTTGAAGTTAACGTAAACTAAGGGACGTTAGCGTGTCGTTAAAGTTACTTGTCTGGGTTAAGTTTTTACCCCCGTTACCCCCCACTCCCCCCCCCCCAAAAAAAAGAAAAATCAATAAGCTGCATCGTAAGTTCACAAGGTAAATAATGGTTGCGCACAAATGTTGTCAACTGATTTGTTTATCGCTGTCGGGTCGTGTTGGTGGTGGGGTTCATGCTAGCTAAACGCACCTTTTTTTTCCCCTTTTTCCCCCCCCTTCATTAATGATTTGAATTGTTTCCAATCAGCGACATTAACGTGATTGATATCGACCTGTATCGCTCGCAAAGCTCTTTCGTTCCTCGTGCTCCTGCTTGTTATGCACACATTGAACTGTAATAACCACTGCGCGAAATGCACGATTGACTTTCGATGAAGTTTGACGTGGAGTTGCTTTGTAAACTGTAGTTTGTGACCTCGAGCATCCCCCTCCTCCCCTCCCTTCCCTTCGAGTAAATTAGGTTAATGGTCTTCATGAGGGCTGTGCTTGCTTGAATAACAAGGTGGCTAAACGCTGCCTCACACAAAGCGTGTGTGGGGCTTATAAACCGACACTGTCATTATCGATAGTTTCCTGTGCTCACCTGGATTATGTCTAAATCACACACCGGCTAACAGAGCTAATTACAGCGAGACAAATTAGAACTTGTACATTTGGTTCCGGTTTATGTTTAAAATCCAAAGTTAGATCATCGAGGAGAACAGGGTTCACAATTACAAGAAGAATTGCAAGAAACTAGAAGTTGGGATTTCCACCTTAACGTTTGCCCAGACGAAACACTGTATTGTTGACTCAACTTGGTTCAGGATAAATTATAATTAGAATATGTATATATATCTATATATAGTGCTAAATGCCTGGATGGACTGCTTTATGCTGTGCTGTTGTCACAGTCCTTGGACTTGCTGGTCCAGTTACTCCGCTCTTGATCCGAGCAAAGCAATAGGGTGTTTTTTTTTTTGTTTTTTTTTATTTCCTTAACGTTTTCTTTCTACATAGCAGCAGCAGTTGAATATAAATGTTGAAACACCTGCCACGATAAAAGCCACAAGGAAGTAGCATCAGTGGTTACAAAAACAAAAGGAAAACCTGACTTAAGACATGTGAAGTGTGTTACAAAAATGAGCAAGGCAGCCAAGGATTGTAGGATAGCGTAATATCTCAGATTGATTGTACTGGTTTCTGAGTGTTTAATCCTGTTAAATGCCATTCAAACTAAGTCCATAGATAAAATGTTAAGTTTTAATCTTGCGTGTGATTCAGAAAAAAGATGTAAAAGAGGTAGCTAAAAGCTGTATGTCTCAGGAAAAATAGGTGGTAGACATGACATTAATGGCTCAAAATATTAGTCTGTATTAGTTTTCAATTCACTGCAGTGCACTGTTTTCCGCACGTAATTGGAACTAGTATATTTTACAAAATTATTGTTTTTAACAAAACAAAGTATAGCCAGAAATGGCAGTATTAACTTAAACATTGATATTAAACATTTAAAAGCTGTATGATTATTAAAGTTTGTAGTTGACTGCTCACAAAGTTCAGGTTTTATAGATATTAAAAATAAAAAAAATAAATGTGAGCAGGAAAAACATTGTTTTCATATGTTTTATCGGTGGCCTGCATTTAGAGGAAATGACTTGTCTGTGCAGTTGATTGCTAAAAAGATACATTTCCTGTTTCACTATGAGGGAAGGCAATTCTCTCTCACTGGTATATTTCAAACAGATTTTATTTTAAGTTAGGTAGTTGCTACCTGATTCCATTTTGATATTGAGGAAACCCTAAAGACACTTTTCCCATTTTCTAGGTTCCTAATAGTCTGGACATTGCAAACAGTATTGTTGCTCCCCCTTCAGAGGACAATGCCAACTCACTCATTGCTGCCATTTGTGGAGAGCCCAGATGGACTTGCCCAAGACATTCTGATTAGTAACAATGCAAGCATCCCAGGGCCTGGCTCCAGCATGACACCACACACCACCAACTCAGAAAAGGCTGTGTTGCAATCTGGAGGAAGTGCACCGCTATCTTGTATGTTCTGTGATCAGACTTTTACACACCAGGATGAGCTTGGACCCCATGTATTAACACAGCACCCCACCACTTTCTTTGAACCTGCTGTGCTTCGAGTTGAAGCAGAATTCAGGATCCCAGGAGAGAGACCCCGACCCAAACCAAGCAGCCTCCCTGTCGAAAAAGAGGAGGTTCACAGCTGTATTGTGTGCGGCCAGGTATCGCAGGATGCCAGCGAGCTGGAGACCCATATGAGGAAGCACAAGGACTACTTTACTTATTGCTGCAATGTCTGTGGACGGCGTTTTAGAGAGCCGTGGTTTCTTAAGAACCACATGAAGATGCATGTGAAACCAGGAGCAAAGGGCAAGGCCCTGCAAGACATGGAGACCCCTGTCACAGTCAATGGCATCGTCCAAGAGCCTGTTTCGGAGCCTGTAGTCACTCTTTACAAAATGTGCATGGTTTGTGGGTTTTTCTTTCCTGACCATGACAATTTGGTTGAACACAGTAAAGTACATAACAGAGAGGTAGAGCCTGGTAAAGTTAAAGACAAGGAGGACATGGATGCTACTACTGAATCCCTTGCCAAACAGGAAACATTTCTGCACAGCCTGAACCTTGTGCCGTGTTCTGAAGGAAATAGTTTGCTACATGAGAGATCATCAAAATGGATTCCCCAGTTAGACCCCTTCAACACCTATCAGGCCTGGCAGCTTGCTACAAAGGGCAAGATAGCAGTTGGTCCTAATAATACTAAAGATATTGGCCAGGAAGCCAGCACAGACAATGAAGACTGCAACTCTGATAAGGAGGAGTTGAATAATATTTGGTCTGAGGCCCAAGGAGACAAGGCCATGAAAGAGGTCCTTGGGCGAGAGCTCCGGTCTCAGCAGCAGACTGTAGCAGAAAACCCAGGACCACAGCGGAGGTCTCTGATGCAAAAAGATAAGGACAAAGAAAGGCCAACCACTTGTGAGGAATGTCAGAGGACCTTCAGGACATACCACCAGTTAGTTCTTCACTCTAGGGTGCACAAGCGTGAGAGAGGTGGTGAGGAGAGCCCAACTTCTTCTCTTGATGGGAAGTTGACAAGAGTAGGCCCAGTGGAGCACACAGAGGACGGCTGTGAGGAGGGCTTCGAGGAGGCAACGCTGACCGACAACCTCTGTTCAGGTAAATTCAGGGATCATGACACACTCGCTTCACTCAGACTCAGTTGTTTTCTCCAGGGAACTCTGGTACTAAGTGCTCCCTCTTCTGGTGAGGGATGATGAAACAACTTTTGTGAATTTTTTTTTTTTTCATCATTTTATGTATTCCTGTTTGCATCTGTGTCTATTTTTAAAGGTGAAGATGGTTTTGATCGATCAAAAGTCCGATCAAAAGAATGCAGTTATTGTGGCAAGTCATTCCGATCAAGCTATTACCTGACAGTTCATCTTAGGACTCACACAGGTACATTCAACACATTTGACTGGAATGATTTATATGCTATTTGAGACTTTATTTATCGTGTCTAGTAGGTCTAATTCTGTGATTTGATATATGTCTAATTATACTTTTTCTCTGTTTCAGGTGAAAAACCGTTCAAGTGTGCTTACTGCGACTACGCTGCAGCCCAGAAGACCTCACTGAAATATCATCTGGACCGTCGTCACAAGAACAAACCTTACGTTGAGATCCCCAACAGACCGGGGCCATCAATGCCCTCACCTAATGATGGAAAACATGGAAATGACAATGATAACCCTGCCCCAAATAGATCCAAACTCTGGGTTCCTGGTGCCAGATCGTGCACCAGTGGAACACCAGAGGATAAATTTGATAATGTAGGTAGCAACCTTGGCAAACCACTCGTTCAGATGAATGCAGAGTGCGAGAAATTAATTACTAAGTCCGCTAACTCCCCAACTGATGATGTGCTCATAAAGTGCCCTGTACCTGTTAACCTGAAGATAGAAAAGGAGGAGATAAAAGAAGACGACTCTGAGGCCCCATTAAATCTGTCCTTAAAAGTGTCTCTCTCCATCCCTGCTAGTGCAGAACCCAGAAATACATTAAGTCCAATTGCCTGTTCATTTTGTGCATATAAAACCATGTATCCAGAGGTTCTGATAATGCACAAAAAGCTGACTCATAAAGACAAGTCAGACAGTACAAGAAAGAATGGATTTGCAGGTAGTTTGAAACAAAAACGTTATACAGGCTGTCCCCCTGCGCTGGATGGGAAAGATGTCACCCCACTTCCAATGATTGACAGACGGCATCCTCGTCGAACCAAATCCCCACCCCCGCAACCTGCAAAACAACAAGAGCAGACACCTCTTGTTAACCCACCTCCTGGTCCTAAGCGGTCCCCTATCCATGCACCCCTGCACGATGTTGTACAGGAGAGCCAGCGTTACAGACAGAACATTGACTCACATCCCAGTCAGGAATCCTCCAGGTACACAGAGCTCATGAAGAAATCCAACACAGGCAGCAAGTTTGTAATGGACCGTCCAGGCCCCCCAGACAGAGTGGGCATTGGAGAGAGGAGTTACCCAGTGCGAAGTGGTGTCATTTGGCACTCAGAAGCTGCCAGGCTGTGTCTGTCGAGCCGATTTGGGAGCCTCCCTCAGATGGACTTTGGTGAACCTTCTGGCAAGAGACTAAAATACACAGTACCCACAGGCAGGGAAGCTGACATTGGTGAGAAGCCTGGCTTTAGAGGACCAGCAGCAGGGGATGGATCCAGCAGGATGATCATCTCAGGGAGAGGTGTGAAAACCACATCACAAGGGTCGGGTCCATCCACAGCTCCTGAGACTTTGGGTCCTGTAAAAAATACATCTGCAGGTATTGGTGGAGGTTTGGACACTGAGTGGAGCATGATGAACCTTCTGCGCCCCTACACAACCAATGACCTGGCATCTCTGTATCACAGCACACCACCTAACCCCAGTCATGGCGGACTATCCAACCCAAGAGCAGGTATGTATTAGCTTAGCTGCTGCGAGGGAGACTTGTACACTTGAGACTATTGTACATAGTCATTTTTTAAGAATTTAAACTAGTCTACTTTGTAATCTGCTGCTCAGTTTGTAGAGTTAACATAAAAGATTTTTTTCTCAGGTGGCAGAACTGTGCTGTACCAACACTTACCCACTCTGCCCAACCTGCAGAGGAGAGACCCCTCAGGCCCGTTTCCTAATCAACGATATGGGGCTACTGACAAAAATACCTAAAGTGGCACCAAGGTAAAATGTTGAGAAATATTTTGAAATGCATACAGCAGGGCTCCCTTTTTTTTGGATTTTCAAACTCTGACAAAGTTTTACCTTGATATAAATCAAGTCATATATGTAAAAAGTATTTTTTCCCTCTCTCTCTAGATTGAACTGTGCTGCTGCCTTATTTTGGGGAATTTAGGAAAATGTGTTCAATGTACAGATTTAAGAAGAGAGATGGTTTGTGCTCAGAAAGTGTCTAGGCTCCTCTAATTTAATACTTTTTCAATAGAAGAAAATTTATGTTGCATAGACATTTCAGGGCTCAGCTTTTCAGTGTATATGTTTTTCTTTTTTTTTGAATGAAGAGTGTAGAGTATCTCTCTTTGAAGATGTATGATTCCACTGGTGTGCACTATATATATTTTTTTTTCACTCAAGTCTTGCTTAATCCATCTTTGACCCACACTAATGTTCAGATACCTCTAAGTGTCTATGACATGACTGTAAAGTTTGTATGTGGGATGACATAAATATATCTATAAGCTTTCAGTACATAAAATTGTATGAAATAAAACCTAAGAAGAATAATTTGTGTGAAAAATTGCTGCTTGCTTCACTCTGTTGATGTCCAGGCAGTAATTAAGCACTATTCTGTTTTTTGTTTTTTTGTTTTTTTTTCTCTCTCTTTTCCAAAGCACTGGAGGGTGGGGATTTTCTATTGGACAACTTGATGGCTTCGGCCCAGTGGTTTACAAACAGGCCACAGTAACAAGTCTTTGTGTTTTGTTGAAGTGGTCTACCTCATGTTGTGCTCCTAGACACGGTTATTCTTGTTAAGCTGCTGTAGCTATCATATCAGCTGAACCTCTGTCTAGTTGTCCGTTGACGAGAGACGTTTTGAGTATAACAGATGGACGCATGTTTGTCAGGCTTCACAGTCGCCACACAAAACGCAAGCTCATCTGGTGACAGAGAGCAGCTACTACTGAGGCTACGTCAACCAATGGTACATGATTAACTGTAACACAATTCAGGTTGTGGATTTCTCTGACATACTGTGTATTTACAAGCCCAGTCTTAAATACAACAGATTTCCTGGTTAATGTTTATCCTTTTGAAGGGCTATCATCTGTTTTAGTGGTGCCTGAAGTCCATAAACTTTAAAATCTACCAAATATCAGAGTTCTGTTGGTGTGTTAAATAGTCATGCTGTATTTTTTTTTGGGGGGGGGGGGCTGCATATTAAGTTGCTGTTCAGGAGCTTGCTTTTACTATGCAGAGTCTTGAAAGTGGTGTTTTGTTTCAAGTGACAGCAGCCCGTCCCAGCTGATCATCAAGTGGCCTTTTTAAATGTTGTATGACTGTGGTTTGGGGGAAAAAAAATTCAAAAGCAGCTATGTTGATTAATGGCTCAATTAATTATACACTGTGAACAAAAAGAGTCTCAGGTTAACTCATATTTACAAACAGTTTAGTCTACTGTGTAATTTAGTATTTTGCCACTTTGAAAGGCCTTGGTTAAGTTATTTGTTTCTGTTTGGTATTCACATTACATGTGTACTTATGTAAAAATGAAAATATTGTTTGAGATTTGTATGACACATTTCAATAATAAAGTAAGATGCGAAGCGCTCTGTGATGTTATTTGTTGCGCTGACGGACACCTGGTCACCTGAAGCCTTCATGACTTCTCTCCTTGAGGCACAGGTGGATGACAGAACAGGTTTAACTGTAGTTTTAGGGCCTTACCTGCACTTAATGAAGCAGTAATTGCTATTGTATGGTGATAAACCTGTCTATATTTGAGAAATCTGCTATGTATCGCTCACATACACCTGTAGCTGAAGTACCTTTGAGTTGTCAGACAAGTTTAGGCGCTGTATTGTATCTCTTACAAATCAAACATATTTCAATACACTACACTGAATGTTCAATGTTTTTTTTCTTTGGGCTGTTTGAGTGTTGGCCTGTTAATTTCAGTCTCTTTGGGGTCGCAGTACACACAATAATACATGGACCAAGATCTATGCATAAAAAGTTATTAAGGAAAAATGTATATATATATATAAAAAAAAAACAACAATAAAATACTAAGGATCAGATCAAAACAGAAAAGAAGTTGGAACATAACCCAAAAAGTTTAACAAGTTAGGTGCTTACACTAAATTAACTAATAAATACTTGAAATGTTTTTGGTTTTTTTTGGACTAGAAATGTATTTCTTTGCCCAAGGAAGCTTTATGTTAGACTACAGATCAATATTCAAGGTGGGTTAAAATCAAGAGATGGTCTCACCAAAGATCCTCAACCTTTTCCATCTCCTCATTCGAGTTTTCAGCTATATCATCAGTGGACTGTAACATTCACACCATTGGGTTAATGGTTACAGACCAGTGCTCCTCCAGGATCTGTTGAGTAACGTGAAACTATTTTGCCAACAAGTATCATCCACATATCTCCATTACCACACAAAGAAAAGAGTGTTTCAATAACAGTTGTTGGCTTTCGATTTCATTATCATAAAAATGTGAGACTGAAGAATGTGTGACATGTACCAGTCCTCAATAATGACTCGGATCAAACACTAGAGGGCAGTATTTACAAGGTCTAGATTACAGCCTTGTTAGATGCTGGTTTCAGAAGCTTCCTTGTATGTTCAGCCTGAACAGCAGACCTACAGACTGGAGCACACAAGGCTTTAATGAAACACTGTGCTCAGGTTGGAACTGAAGTTATACAACTAAAGTATAATAAAGTAAAGTAGTATTTACTAACATTGATGCTGATTAGATCTTAAAATACACTTCATCCTACAGTACAGTCTTTATTTTAGAAACTACACCTCACTGCACAGGATTTAAAAAGAAAAAAAGTTTCACTAATCTTTTGAGTTTAGTAATAACAACAACAAACAATGTGACCACACCCTAATTGGTGATGTCATACAGGTGGTGCCGTTCAGCTGTGAAAGCCAACACACCTGCTGTGACATCACTCGTTCTGATTGAAGGTTTCAAACGGGGCAGCAGCACTTTCTCTCTTTGTCATTCAGGAAGCATGTAGACCTTTAAAAAAAAAAAAGTCTCCTTAGAGAAGTTTGATAATCTCTTCTACATCTGCAAGACATGAGCACACTATTGTTGACTTTCCTCATTTCTATAAAAGGAGAAGACTGACAAAGCCCATCATGGCTGCGCATTCTGTAAACAATAAATTGCACAGGACAATCTTCAGCACATTGAACACTTTAAACTTTGATTTTTTTTTTTTCCTTCCCTCCTCCCTTTTTGAGTAGACCACATCTGTTTGCTGTCTGTTCCCCTGGGCCAGCACTGTGTAAGCTATTGCATTAGCTCACATTAGTGCATATCGCCCATGGGCCTTGGTAATCACAAACGCAAAATGAGCATTTCACTTAGCATCACCCTCATATTCCCCCCCACACTGTGGCAAACTTAGTGCAAACGCATGGCAGAGAGCGCAAGTTGACAACAGCTTATGACATGCGTCCTGTTACTCTCAATCCCTGTGTCCAACATGCTGCAAGCGTTTTCATGTCAAAAGCCCCTTTAATGGGAAAAGATACACTTTGAATTTTCCTTGTTTACTTCCTGTTCTCTATGTCTTTTAAATGCAATTTGTGTATTTCTGCCAGAATTTTGTCTTTATCTCTACTCACATTTGTAAACCTTATAGATGAATTTCACTTTAGGCCTTTCACGAAAGCATCATCTCTGGGCCTTTGTATGGTCTAGAAGCCTAAGATAATTTTAGACTAATACAGTAATGTCATACAAGTGAAGTTATAGA
This sequence comes from Rachycentron canadum, assembly GCA_038496675.1. Taxonomy (NCBI): domain Eukaryota; kingdom Metazoa; phylum Chordata; class Actinopteri; order Carangiformes; family Rachycentridae; genus Rachycentron; species Rachycentron canadum. The sequence continues at coordinate 5,468,043 of CM076651.1, forward strand.
CTCAGAACAGTTTCCTTCAAATATTTTCATCCTTACAAATAAGAGAAAACAGATTTTATTGATCCCATTAGAATTTCATTTATTTATTTAGTAATTTATCACCAGATCTTACTTTTTTTTATCCTTCAATGCCTTGCCTCGTTGCCAACTACTACTACTACTCGTGTCATGCAAATTCACATGGGATTTTATTTTCTCTCAAAATGCTTTGGCACAAAACACCTGAGGTCTTTACAGCTCCTTATCAAGTTCCTTTCATCACATTAGGTTTTGTGTGTTGATAAGGATTCACACAGTAGCCATTTTAGCGCACAATTCAATACACAAATGGCATTTCATGCTTGCATTGCTATCCACTCACCTGTTCAGTGTGTGTGGTTTTAGAAGAGGTTATGTTGTGTAAGAGTTGTGGATCTATTCATTTGTAGCTGAGGCTGTGTTTATTCCATTCTCTTTCTCTCTAGTAGTGTGAATGTTAAATCTCCTACCTCCCTCCCTTCTTGTAAAGTAAACTTTGTGTTTGTCTCCTTCCCCTTAAGTGCTCTCTCCTCTTATTTTCAGTCCTTTCGTCAGTCATAATTGTTGCCTCCAGATTGTCAACTTGCATGAATTAGCAATTGGGCCAACAAAGCAGATACGGTCAATTGTTGAATATCCTGTCAGAATTTGAGGCAGAAAGTCTGCTCTGGCTGTGATTGCTCATCATCATCACCCCATTCCTCTGAGGAAGAGGAGCAATGTAATGTTTCCCACAAAAACAGCCCCTGGCCTAAGGAAAGGGATTTGGGTGTCTGGAGACAACAGGGGCCATATGGAGCAGGCTGAGATAGCAAGGCACATGTACAGAATAATGGATGATGTGTCATGTTTCATGTTGCCGAGAAGCCATCAAGAGACTTGGTTTGGGGAAATCAAAAAGCTCACATACAGCCAAAGCGACTGTTGGGCCATTTAGCATTTTTTGTTTATTTTTATGTTAGGAGTGCACTGAACATATATACGTGTACATATATCCTCGAAGGATGTGTTGCTCTATTTCGAGTGCCTTTGGTCAATTGAGGTAATGTGTAAGGAAACACAATGAGGATTTTAAATATTTGTGATATCACAGCTGATGTTTTACTAGCAGGGTAAACCACACAACTTTTTATTGAAACTAAGAAATTTTAGATCTAAAGAAACAATTTTGCAAATAGTAGACAACAAGAATCAGACACTTGTTTAAAGATATGGGAACGTTAGTATGCTGTAATCTTTTAAATGGCAGTGCTGGTTGGTGGACAACTTTAGTTCATAGTTCAATAACTATTGAATAAACTGACATTTTTATGGACATTCATGGTCAACACACGTGAGTTTATGATGCCAAATTTCCTTTAGCACCACATTATAGATATAAGATAGATGAAGTTTTCATAAACAACATAAATTGACATTCACATAGGCATCAGTTCTACTGTGTGTTTAGTACAAATTAGCAATTGTTAGCCTGTTAGTCTTTCTATGAGCACCTTGTCTCCTTAACACCCTAACATGCCTTACTAGCATTTTCAGTATACTTCCCTATTTGATCTCCATTAAATAGATGTAGTACTTTTCTACAGCACTGAAGCTTCGTTGTTCACCCTCAGTTATAAATCGCTTTGGATAAAAGTGTCTGCAAAATGAGTGAATGTAACAGCATGTTAGCATTGTAGTCATGAGTATGTTAGCATGCTGATGTTAGCGTTTAGCTTTGAGTACCAGTACAGTATATAGACATTTAGCAAATTGACTTTCACACAGGCCTCAGCTCTACTATGTGTTTAGTACAAATTAGTAAATGTTAGCATCCTAACAAAGCAAACTAGAATGATAAAAATAGTTAACATTACTGATATACATCAGCATGTTAGCATTGGGAGCGTGTTTGCATGCTAGTGTTTGTGTTTAGCTCAGAGCATCAATAAAGTACATACAGTAAACTAATACCTATAAAATTAATGAGACTCCCATTGGCCCCAGCCAAGTTATTTTTACCACTAATTAGCACGAACTGTTAGCGTTTAGCTCAGAGCACCAGTACAGTAAATGATGACATAAATGACATTCACATAGGCCTCAGCTCTACTGATGTGTTCATTACAAAAAAACTAATATTAGCCTGCGAACGCAGCAGATTCAAATGGTGAACATAGTCGACATTATTGTTATACATCGGCATGTTAGCATTGTATGCATGTTAGCATACCGATGTTAGCTCACAGCACAATGCAATAAATGTAGCTACTGTTGAATTCAAAATATTAATATCAGGTGTTAGGAGAAATAAGATGTACGAATGAGAGAGAGAGGGTGGAGATAAAACCTCCACTGTCCAGAGCTCTCCTGCCAGGAGGGCACTGTATACTTAGCCCCTCCACCCTTTCCCTCCCTATCTGTTCTACCTGCATGTGGAATAAGCCGAGCACCTCACCTCTGTTTTTCTCCCAGTGTCAGAACTACACTTAAGTGCTGTTTCCGATACCCATGAGTAAGCCCCATAAAAGCTGCCCCATCGCCGCAGCGTTATTGTTTCTTGCGGATGATTGATTGATGGATGAGGGCTGACACTTCAATGAAGCCATTTCCACTGGCATCTCTATCCGATGATGTGCAGCGTATATTTTCCATCCACGCCTCATTGCTCGCCTGTGTCATTCCTGGAACTTCATTTACACCATGTTCCCTGAAGGACCTTTTTTAGCCCCATCTCCCTTTTTCTCTCCCTGGCTCCTCTTTTTATCTCCTCTTTTTTCCATGCCATAAAATAATGCTATTTCTTGTCGACTCTGGAGGGGCCTGGAATCATTTGCAGGGAATGATAAAACCAAAGGCATGGAGGGGTTATTTACAGGAAGTGTAACACTGACAGGGTCCCACTGTTCTGGCTTTTTCACTGTCAGATGCCAAGTCCATGCTGAGAGAGGGCAGGACTATGATATACATTTCAGATGCACTCGACCTACAGCGCATGCACACATAATATTTTACTGTTATCACCACAAACCAAACAAGGACATCTAGCACTGCAGATTCTACCAAGATGTTGTCCAAAGCTACCGAAAAACATGTTAAAGTATATTAGTTCAATGACAGTGTGATTGAGGTGCCTTCTCTGAGACAATTGCCTGTTTTTGCTCATATGGGGAGCAGATGGTAAGCAGGCATCAGTGCAGCAGGCTTTCTGGGATGACAGCCATGAGATTCCCCCTCAGGTGCCATTGGAGCTCCTTTAGAAGGGGAGAGTGATTGGTAGGACATGGCACCTCCTAAGCAACTGTTTTTTCCTGAGTTTCCCCATGTTACAGTTTTCATCAACAAGCTACAGTGCAGTAAATATGCATACAATGCCGCCTCAGAATTTTGATCATGTATGCACTACAGTATATTCATCACCAGTGATATGTTTTCTCAGATGTATTAATTATCCCAGTAGATTATCAATGAGAGCTATTAGTTGTATTGCTCCAAATTAAATAATCTAGATCTTTCTGTGTCCTTTAGTATATAAATATTTATAATGTTTATAACACATGATATTGATTATGAAACATTCATATCAGGCATATAGATGCTAAACAGTTCATGAATCATTGATACTACAATATAACATAGTTATAAAATATATCCTGAGTGATGCAATTAATTTAAACGACAAATGCTTGATAATGCACTGCAAACTTGATAATATAGCTAATAAATAAAAGCTAATACATATCTCATAACTGCTATTGTTACAATTATATATGTACTGTATATACAGTACTATCCAAAAGTCTTAGGCCACTTATTGTTGTCTTATTGTTTTAGCAATGCTATAATGACCATTTATAATTATTTCTCAGTCTTTTTATTAGAATACAGCCAGAAAATACAGGAAATGTATATGCAGTATTAAAAAACAGAAGAAAATCAGAAAAAACTGCTTCTATAGGCGAAAGTGACAAGTATTTAGTATGGCCTCCCCTTACACTTGAGCAATATCAGGAACCTGGCTCTTAAACCTAAATGGAATGAACCATAATTAATGTCATTGCTAACAACTGTATTTGCATTTGACTATTTCATGTCAAAATGATGCTGCTAAAAAGGTCTGTTACACCGGTTTGTGCAAGACATGCTTGAGCATTACATACATGTGTTGTATGAGGTTAACACATTGGAAGCTGCTAATATGTATAAGACCAACCTTCAATCACGTCGTTCCATTCAAAATGACAAAGATCACAGAGTTTGACAGATATAAAATCATCATTTTGCAAATCAGCAAACAAACTGGATACTAAGATCTGGTATTCAAGCTGTTATAAAGAAATGTGAAGAATAAGGAGAGGTGAAGAACAGGAAATGTTCTACAGTCTGAAGAAGCTTGATCAGGAATGAGCTTTGTGGAAGGGCAGCAGCCAAGAAACCACTTTTTCAGAAGGGGGGGAGGGTAAAAAGGCAAAGATATGCTAAAGCTCACAAAGATTGGAGTAATAAAAGTATTATGGAGTGAAAAATCCAAGTGTGAAGTATCCAGTTTGCTTGCTGATTTCCCTTTGAGAGTGGCCTTCCATATATATATATATATATATGGATATTTATGTGATCAAACTATAATGAAACATGTACATCCATCCATCACTATGACTGTGTGTTGTTGGACATGCATCAAAATCAGTGTGCATTTCCTGTGGATCATGACAGTGCACTATATATATCTAAGCAGGACCAGTTCCAAGAAGTGTGCTTACTGAGCTATTTGTATAACTTTTCTGAGAACACCCTGGAAACGTCTCAACTGAAACTGAAAGGTTAACAATAAAATGTTAATTATTACTTGTTGATTATATATTGAGGTTTTTACAGTATGCGTGCAAATAGTTAACCACAGGCAAGTTTAAAACTGTATAACTATGTGTGGAAAGTCTGAGGATACATGATTGTAATCACGTTACAATGTTTCAACAAACATTCATTAACAGATGACTACAGATCTATGTGTATTTATTTACTTACATATTTGGGGTTTTTTTGTATTTTAAAATATTGTGATAGTTCTAACTAAAGTTATCATTTAATATTAAGTTGTATGTTGTTTTGTGTTGTTCTATATTAACCTTTTATATTTTCATATGTTGTTATGTTGTGTGACATTTGCACTGATTAAAACTGTTATAAATCAAATCCAAATGCCTAAAATTAGTTAGTTAAAGTTGTTAACAAAGACATGAATATACACTTAAAATGTCCTTATATGCGTTCACAGCTACATTATAATATGCTATAAAACATTTATTAATCAAATATATACTTAGAAATGCTGGATATGCTGCAGTTTATAGATGACAACAATGACAAACAGTCTCATTCCAGGTTTAAACAGAACAGCCTGTATGTTATATTGTTATATATGTTAATGTTTTCTATATCTAGCCACCACTTTGAAGCTTTTGCCTCTCAGCACCTTGAGATCGACGACGTACACTGTATTGGACTAACGGGTGAAATAAGAGACACAATGCACAGTTGAACACTTGATGCATTGTGTGTGTGTGTGTGTGTGTGTGTGTGTGTGTGTGTGTGTGTGTGTGAGAGTGTGTGGGTGGGCTCGGTGTATTTGACCTTGGCTGCTACAGGACATTTTGGTTCATCAGGAAAGATGATTGTTTCCTTTAAAAGATATTAGGAGGACTGTATCTAAAGGAAGCTGACATGGCTCCCTGCATCCCTGATGGTTTCCACTCCGTTTCTTTTATAGTCACTCAATAGGTAAGGGAATAGTGTCCCACCACAGTATTTATACATTAAGCAAGGTCTCCCTCTCCAGAAACAAGAGAGGAGCAATGATTGGCCCCAGAGTATAATTTTTCCTGTGTCTACATTGGTGTGTCATCCTTTATCAATAATCACCTAGGAGGGAGCGCTGGTCTTGTTTGAGTAGGATTGACCTCTGTGGTGATGAGGGTACGTGGACAGTGATCATCCGTTACCACAACCCATACTCGACCCTGTGTAATATCTGCAAATGGGGAGGGTGGGAGGTCTGTGAACAGCCCTGTCATTGTCATAGCACATACATAGGTGGCCTTCTGGCCCTGAGACCACTCCAGAAAACCCATCTCAGCTCTGTCACTTCTGCCACATGCTTGGTTGTAAGAAAAAAGACAAACACTGTCGCCTTCAGAAAAGAAAAATGAAAAAAGTAAGAGGTGGAGATGCTCAGGCCTGTGCTCTCCTTTTAAATGCATCCCTTAAAGCCATTATCTGATTGCAGTGCATTTACATTTGATAATTTTGTTATTCTATGTGGTTGTGCAATGCAAAAAAAAAGAGAAAAAACAAAACATGGGAATGAATGAGCAGCGAGATCTGGGAAAGGAGGAGCGAGGAAGTTATGCATCCATTCCACAAAGCAATAGCCCTCCTCCTCTAATGCAATGTGACACTGAATACTACACACAGAGAAACAAGTAACCTCAAATTGGGTTATTCTTCCTACCTGCCAGTAATCCAGTTGATAAGCACTATACATGTAGATTTCTGGGGAGCAGAGAAATCAGATTACCCTGAACTGAACTGGGATTTTCAGTCTAAATTGGCTGTTGTTCCTCAGGTCTCTCATTTTATCAGGATGAATGAGGAGAAATAAATAATTTGACTTTGCTCCAGATAAATTGTCTGCACAGGAGGAACATGAAAAAAACAATACTGGGGTTATTGAGCATACAGGGATGTAGCTCACCTGTACATTTAATACACAAATACAAATTTAAAAATCCAAAATTGTAGGATTTGTGTGGAATTGTCCTTGTCATGTTCAGGGACATAAACTAATCTAAAGGCAACAATTGTGCTGTTTTTCTTTACTCACCACAGGTGAGACTTCTCAAAGTGGAACTTTTTTTTGCATTGAAACAGTCTACAGAAATGCTAGCAGTTAGAGCAGTGCAATGACAATGCTAACATGCTGATGCTAATTTGGTAGAATGTAAGCTTGTTAGCATGCTAACATTTGCAAATTAGCATTTGATCAAAGACCAAAACTTTTTGGACAAACTGAAGTTCCGACCTGAAGATGGCACTAAATGAAAAGCTGAGTCATCCTCTGGAGACAATGAAATCTTTGGGTGATCTATCATTCATTCACCCGAGACCCTGAGCATGGATCAAACTGCCTCATTTGCAGCCAGAGAGCTGCAGATATTAAATATATAAAATGAAGAATAAGAAAATTAAAGGAAAACAACCATATCCACAGCGATTATCAAAGTTGTTTTTGGCAGCATGTTGTGGAGCAGCAGTGAGCTCAGACTTAGACACACGTAGAGATGGACTCTGCAGCTGAACTGCTCTGTGAGCACTGTAAAGATGTCAAAGGTTCAATCTCTGTCTGGTTAATGAATTTTATCTGTATCTTTAAGTTTTGATGTACAAAACTGTACAAACAGCAATGTAATTTATTTAGGTAACATTTTAGCATCAGTTGGGTAGGGAAGCAAAGTTTTAACTCTACAAGGTGAAAACACTGTTTAATAGATGGATTTCCGTGTGTTTGTGTGTGTGTGTGTGTGTGTTTGTGTGTGTCTTTAATTTTATTTAAAGGTACCTTACAAAGGTTTTGACCTCTAGTAGCGCTATAGGTCAATGTTTTTAAAGGTGTGTCCAGGGTTTTGCAAGCCAGCAAAACGTTCATTAGGCCTTCATGATGTATAATGTGGCTTTTTGTGAATAACACAAAATGTAAATGTACATACTTTGGCCAATAAAGAGTCTTCAGGGTCAGATGTCCACAGAGACAACCAAATAGTCAAAATGTTTTTTCCTCTGATGCTACAGCCCTGAGTCAAAGTTATTTATTATCTTAATTTAACTGATGAAAGATAAGCGCTCAGATTTTAAGTACACAGTAGTAAATACAGCCCATCTCAAAATTAGACTGGCATGAACTACAAACTGACTCCCAGTACGACAGAGGAGAAGCTACACAGCTTTCCTGACCTGAACCAGATGTGTTTCTATAGTGACTTAGTCCAGACTTATCTCAACTGGCTTTAGGGGAAATAAACCTGAGTTACAGATGTATTATAATAACTGGTTTAACTGGTAATCCTGCTTTTTCAAACACATTTCAGCTTAAGGCTAACTGCCATTATTTATTTCCACTTTGTAAAGACCAGAAGCACAAAAGAGATTTATTCACTCATACAAGGATTTCCACTGTATTTTTAACAAGGTTTTTTGGGGGGAAGAGACACTGAAAAATGCAAAATACAAATTAATAGAGATTAACTTCTAACCTTTACCTATTTGTTTTTGTTAGTAATAGTGTATTCAATAAATTAAGAACACAGTTTAAGCAGTTGAAGCATGTGCATCCATGCACATGTGACGCGAATGTAACATCTCAGCATGATTTATGTCCTAAGCAGCATTTTCCTGCATTGCAAACAGCCAGAGTCTCAGCCTCTCCTCTGCTGTTTTTGTATTTTCTAACATGACACATGAATCCCTGGTGGCCCTGGAAATCAGACAACCCAGGTGCAACACTAATATCCTCCCAGTATCCAAACATTTCCTTTAAAAGTAACTGGCACACTGGGGCCCATAAATTAGAGCTGAACGCTGCTCAAGATGTCTGGCTTCCAATAAGACCGTACCCAGAGCAATAAACTTTGACATTGCTGCTTGAAAAATGCCTGCCCTTTTTCATTGTCAAGTGTTACAAATTGATGAAATGAGTTCATCGATGTTCTCTGGTCATTATCTCTCCAGTGGCACTTTGTTTTACAGACAGTGGGAAAAGGGACAGTGCAGATTAGAGGCCCAGGCACAGTTTATCAAACAAAATCTAATATCATCCATAAGAGAGGAATCTGGAAATCAATACTTCATTACTAAATTGTTAGTGGGGATGAAGAGTAATTGTGTGAGTTCAGAGATGTGTCTCGGCGGCCGGGGCATAGGAAGTTCAATGTCACCCGGGAAGTGATAAGTAAAGGCACTGATGGGAAGAAACATTTCTGTAATGGGGGGTGCTGGAGGAGGGCAGTGGCCTGAGCACAGAACAGACAATAGACACTGGTTTGCCATTGATTGGCTCAGCTATAAAGATTGAATGGTTTAAAGAGCCGGAGAGAGAAAGAGTGGGGAGACAAAATGAGAGAGTTAAAAAAAAAAGAGAGAGTTAGAGTGAGCACCACCTTTTGAATTTACCCTTGTCTTGTCACCAGTTTTTGTGCATTGCGTAAAGTCTTCCTCCGTGGTCAGTCCGATCAATCGTCCGGTACATTTGCATCCTGACAGCGATAAGTGCAATGATAAAACAGTTCCTCTGCAAAAACGGACGACTGCTTGATGACAGGGCCTTTTCCGCTGGCTGAGGGTTTGTCTTTGAAATGGCTTTGTGCTAATGAACGTCAATAAATAACTTTGATGCTCAATCTTTAGTCGTTGCTGCATGTTCTGTAATGTTTACAGTATGTCCGGCTATCTGTGAGGTGTGTGATCTTAGCACAGCCCTCCAGCTCCTCTTTTGTTCACACTGTGCGTGAGGTCACATCAGCACAATGAGCACATCACCTCCATGCAGCTTGGCACAGCCTCATCCCTCTAAAAGCTTGAGTCTGGAGTCCCTCTGACCTGTTCCCCTGCCTCACCATGTTCAGCCATGCAAATCAGAGTGCCTTCAATTTGAACATTCATAAGCCGAACCTGCAGCTTGTGTTTGGAGCCACTGGGAGCTCAGAGAGGTCTCAGAGCTGCCTGATGTAGAATAGGCAACTTTCATATTTTGGAGAAAGGACAAAAAGTGAGGGATAAGTAGAGAAATGCTTTGTTTTGTATTAAACCAGATGTGGATTGATTTTAATTTCTGTTTGCGTATTTTATTTAAAGCCACTTGGGGTTAATTTTGGCAATGTCTGCCACTCAGTCCACTACTTTGGTCACAACTGACATATCTCGAAGGCTATTGACTGGACAGCAATAAAATTTTAAAACATTCGTGGTCCCAAGATGAATCATAATAATTATGAATCATAATCCCCTGTCCTTTTATCTAACACTGCCATGATGTTGACATTTTTGTTTAGTGTGAAATATTTTGTCAACTATTGGATGGATTTCTGGGAAATTTGCTACACATATTCAAATTCCCCAGAGGATAAATTGTAATCACCTTACATTCCCTGTAGCGACATCAAATTTTCTATTTTCCCTGTGTGTCAGTTGCAAAATGAATCTCAGTCTCATCATCCTATGCTATACTTTGTTTTTACAGCTAATAAGCACATGTTAGCATGCTAATAGTCTAAACAATGATGGTTAACCTGGTTACACCCAAATGTCAACATGTTAGCATTGTGACTGTGAGCATGTTAGCATCTAGCACAGCTTCGCAGAGCCGCTAGCATTTGTTATTTTGATAAAGAGAGATATTGAGAACAACAACTAGAGTGAGAACTTGGCTATTTTATGACCAGTCTGTTTTTCAGATGGTCGATTAATTGTTAAATTTTTGTTTCTGTTGTTTATAAAATGTTTTCAGAAATACATGGTGGTGTTTTCATATTGTTTTTTGTAATTTTTTTCCTGATTGCAATTACATTTGTTTTGAAGTGAAATAAGACTAGACTAATAAGAATAATAAGAAAAGTAGTAAATATTCACATTTTAGTAACTGGAACCAACAAATACTTGGTATTAATGCTGAATAAACAACTGAATGATTTATCATTTGTAAAAACTATTGTCAATAGCTTTACTTTCAATCTGTTAAGGAACTAATGAACCAATTACTGTGCCACTACAACAATATGTTATTGTTTATTTGATTGTAGAAGTCATATAAGTCATTTTGTGCAACATATGTACGTAAAATCTCATAAACTTATCAATTCTGTGTAATTAATTAACTTGAGATGTGAATGAAATTGTGTGGAAGGGGTCCTTTAAACAGATAAGAAGCTGGCATCAAAACACTGAGGTCAGATTTTTAGTTGATGTGGTGAATCATTTAACAAACCATTGTCTACGTACACATCCATCATTTGGAGACACACTTGTGTCTAAAATCAAGTCTCCTTTTCATTTTTTTTTCTCCTAAGGGAACCATCTGACTTTTTAGCAGCTAAATGCTCAACTGAATTCACTAGCTACTTTCAAACACTGTCTGGCTGCTTTTTGGTTGAGAGCAAGTATTGTGAGGAGTTTTCTTTTTTTTTTTAAGACTTTTTTTCTGCTGAATTCTGATTAGATTAGTGAGAGTGAACCAAAACAAGCTACGGACCATAAAACCAAAACAATGAGCTTAAAGATGATAAAACTCTCCATAAAGTGAAGGGAGACTGCAGAGTTTGGCAACAGTTATCTGTGGGTGAGCGACTTCGTTCATGTACATGTATACTTTGTCAATTGATCTATGTAAAAATATTGATCATAGCAGCTTCAAGTCTTCAGATCATCAAAACACTAATTATAAAGTAAAGCAGTAAAACCAAATACTAGGAGAACAGTCTTATGGTGTGTGCGTACACCTTTCATCTGGGGTAGGTGTAAATATCCACCACTGTAAATCCTACAGATGGACTGCTCTTCTAATTAACAAAAACACCACCTCGCTTACACATCAGAAACTTGTGGCGGGACTGATATAACAAGCTGCTCGAATCTAGATACTCTCATTTCATAACATGTTTGAATGTTCAGCAAGTATACTGCTCCATTTAAAAAGAGCCTTTCCCTGTTGTTGACAGAGACAAACATTTTTTTTAGCGCAGGGCTTTGACGTTGGTGAAGTGAAGTTGACAGTCCAGTAACAGGGGCCGTTTGCTAATGATTTTTGAGCAGCCCCCAACTGAGTCCTAAATGTCTGCAATATCCATAAACAACTCTATACTGTCCAATTAGGCAGACAGAGATGTACTGGGCTGTCAGACAGATTTGCATGGCTAAGCACCTGAGATCCAGAGGATGATGAGGGGGATGGTTCACCGGCCAGGGAGAGAATGTGCACAATGGATGACTTTCATTACAGCATTACCGCATTACATACACACTCATCCAATTACTGCCTGGATTAATTGATCATCGTACCTTTCTTTTCCCAGCACCAGAGCTGGAGCTGGTGTGTTTTTCTCCCTTCTGTACCAACTACACGACCCGCTGCTTTCATTCCTTCTGCTCTAGAGCTCCTGTCCCAGGTTTACAGCCAGAGCTCTTCATAAAAAAAAAAAAAAAAAAAAAAAGTCTGAGGGGACATTTTGAAAAGGGAGGGGGTTTGTTAGAGAGAACCGTCATCAGCCACCACTGTGAGGACGGCCATTTGCAGGATCGCATATATTGGGAATAATTAGAATTTATGTGTGCTCGTCAATCCCGCCTCATCCTCTTCTCTGCTGTAGACCCATCAGTGGTCAGAAGGGTTCACCGGAGCATGACTCATCCCTGAGTGCGTTTGATCAGAATGAATTATGCCTTTTAGATTCATTATGGCACTTTATTTCTCCTCTCTGTCCTCCTCCCTTGTCCGTTCAGCACCAGGAATGAAATGTACAAGACAGGGTACATATTTTATTGTATGCATGCTGTCATGCACGCACAGTTAGGGATAAGAGGTAGGCAGTGGTGGTATAGTCTAGCCACCCAATATAATCCACTCCACTAAACACTTTGGTCATAAGAGACAGTACAAAGTGTGTCAGAGAAAACATCTGCAAAATATAAATATTACACAATATCTATAATATTTCAGGCCTGAAACCTTATAGCAAAGATTTGTCACAGCCATATTGGAGATAATTACAAAAAAAACCCCAAAAAAAACAGCACGACTTCAAATGTGGCATCTTGAAAGCACTTAAATATGACAAAAAAAATCTAATTGAACTCATGCTGTTTAGTGTACAGGACTATGACAAGTGCTAATGGGATCATTTAAGATCATTTAAAATACAAACGAGTCTTCGCTTCCTGTTCATTAATTACTGCTAATTATACGAACAGCTAGCCTTGGCGGGGCAGTGCATTCGGCTGTCTCTGAGTCGAGAACATCAGGTCTGAACGAGAGGAGAGGATGTGCCATTTCCCTCCCGGATGACTAGCTGATAATGTGGTGGTGATAAGATGAAGAAACGTCACTGGCTTCATTCATGAACGAGTTTTAACTTGTATGTCCATTATAGTCTTTTATTTTGTAATTTTGTTTTGCTCTTTATGTGAATAAAGTTTATGATTTTTAATTCCTTCAATTGAATTGCACTAAATTATCCAGGGATATCTGGATATGTAAGGGACCAACAATTTAAATCTTCTTACAATAAATTATTTTAAAATTATAAAATCCTTTCTTTCTGGTATCTGCAGTGTCCATTTTCTAAAATGTGTAACAGGATTTCAGATTTAATGAAAGTAAGTCCACAACATCATTTAGCATGAGCAGATTGCATCAACTAATTTCTGCATTTTTAATTGTTCTTTTTTTTTTCTTCTGTGCCCCGATTCCCCTTCAGGGAAAGAGCCCAGTCTAACAGAAAGGTTAGTAATCTCTGATGCAAGCAAGCTGCTAGATTTCAGATCATGTCAAGTCTTTCTCTGTTAGCATTTTCAGACTGGTTAATAATGTAGTTACCTTGCCTCGTACATTTATGCATCACCTATCCATTTTTTTTTTATAACTGATATCTGAAATAATTACCACTAGTGAGTGGTCAATCTTTTTTTAACTGTTGTTTTCAGCTTCTGTTCAGAGCTTCATCAGTAATCAAGGGTTAATTTCACACCTCAGTGGATTGCCTGCCTTAATCTCTATTCAGTGTAATTAAATCTGTCCAATAAAGTGAGCTCTTTTCCTCTTTGTTCTCTCCCATCTCCTGCTCTTTTTTTTTTATTGTTTTACACCCATCACATCTCATCGTCTGAACTACAGGCCATCCAGCTTCGCTTGACAGGCAGAATCTATCCCTAAAATTAAAACATTCCTGACCGAGATTGTAAGCGGGAACGAGGTGGGGAAAGAGGGAGGGAGGGAAATAGGGAGGGAGAGAAAAGGAGGGAGTCTGCTGAGCTTGGTAGAGGAAAAGGGAAAGGAAAGGGAAGCTGACACATCCAGTGTCTATTTTACTTTCTTTTTTTTCTCATTTCAGCAGAATGGAATGTGAAGATTTGACCCTGTCAATCAGGCCTCTTGACAAGTTTAATCACGGTGTGCCCTCCGCAAAATCATGGCTAAATAGGAATGCAAATAATAGAGCGCTGGGGCCTCTTATAAATGGTAATCAAGAGGACTAATCAACTGACAGGTCCACAGATCTGGCGTGCTGAAGGAGTCACTCAAACTTCTCTTTATTTTAAACCCTCAAACACTTTTTACAACATGGAAATGAGGAAAGATTAAAGAACATCTGCATCTGTCTTGTTCTTGTTTTACTCCATTCATGCATATAACACGTTGCTTATTTATTTTATATCGACTCCCGACTATGTATTTTTTAACTTTTTCCCTCAGCGGGATATGAGACAAAAGGTTATATTTAAGCCTTGTAAAGGGTATCTTTCTTTTCAAGACAGACCAGCAGCAGGTTTCTGAACAATGTAAATGAGTCTTGCCAATCCACTTCTCTGTGATCTGCCACAAAAGTCAAGGGCTCCATGAAGACTTTGAAATGTTGATTCGGTTGAGTATGGCGACTTCCCTTTGCACCTTTAAAAATACAACTGATCTAAGTTTTATGTGCGCTTGAAAGTTGTGAAGGTTGCCTCTCTCTCTCTTTCTCTTTCTCCCCCCAATTGTCAAGATGTCAAAGCTAAATATGAAATTCCGTCTCGCCATGACTGCATCAAAAGTCAGGGCATTTTTTTCCATAAGATCAGACACCCGGTACAAATCCCACTAGTCTATCTACTGCGCTGAATCCATTGCATCTAAAATCAAAATAAATCAATTAATCACTGCGAATTTCATCTTTTCTTTGCATGACACAAGTGCAAATGGGAAATCCAGAGATATTCTTTGTGAAATGCTGCAGTTGCTTTATGTTTCCGAGTCTATAATTCATGGTATTTAGAAAACCTTACATTCAGAAGGGGTAAATTGGATTTACCTCGCCGTAATTATACATGATTTTAGATGGTTTGGTTTGTCGCTGGGAATAAAAAGGGTTATATGGCACGTCAACTGGATCTAACGTTTTAAAGACTTACACTTCTCCGCTCGCTAATGATGGTTTACAGGCCAATTCTCTGGGGGCAGTCTGAGTGCTTCCAAGATATCACATCTTCACAGGCAATCCACATAACTTAGTCTGGCAATGCCAAGAGGAGGTTTAAAGACAAGCCAAGAGCGTGAGTAAGAGACGTGTCAGAAAACAGCACCATATATAAATCTGTGCAAACAAAAACATTACAAAATCAAACCCTCTTTCACCTTCTCGCTCCTCCTGCTCTGGCTCATTTCTCCGGATTAGGAAATTTAAACACTAATGGGAATGTTTCAGGCGCCACTGTAAATCCAGTGATTGCTTTTCTTGCATGTTTATCCACTGAGGCACATCCATACGTCGCACCGGCATGTCATATAACATGAAAAAACTGATATCCAACCTGTGTTGGATTACAGTCCAGTAACATTCAGCCACCTACCTCACCTGCAGGAGGAAGATCAACATCCAAACAATGGAGCCGCCAAGACCAGACATCATTAGGCTTCTTAACACCTCACAAGACACAGACAGACTGACATCCAGCCAATTTGGCCATGAGCTGAGATAGCTACTAGTAGTCTGCAACCTCACCATGGACTAATGATGGTCTAAGCCTGTCTTGGCCCCTCACAGGCCTGTTTGATCAGGTACAGTAAAAATCCAGCATGACGTGAAGTTCACTATACATTCAGCAGTATTTACTTTCTTGAATCGCATCATGAGCTTGGCAGATGATCAACAGAAGCGTTATTTATACTGATGTAGATCAGCTTCACAATACAGCACCTGTCACCTGTCACTCAGTCTATGTTGGACTATGCACTGAAATTAAGAAAGATAGACATGGTCTGGGAGAGCAGTAAACACAACTCTACACAACACAAAGATGCATGCTGATGTGTAATGTGCTGAATTTTCCACCTAACCCACATAAAAAAAGAATGTGCTCTCATTAGTGTGTGGGCTTAACGATATTGTTCATTTTGATTAAAAACAAATGGCAGAGAGTGTCTGGCACTGAGCAGACCATCTACTCAGGACTGCAGACAGCCAGATGGATGGCATGAAGGCAAATATATGGAGGAAGGATGCACGGTATTTATAGCATCCAGATAACACTAGGTTGGAAATTGACAGGCCCACCTAATGATGCTCCTCAAAGTGGCATGGATGCAGACGAGTGGACCTCTTCAAATGGGAGGCCAATCCCTGCTGACACAGGGGATAATAGCCCAGCATTGAGCCCATTGTCTGGGCACCCCACACCATGGCATTTGGAACTGAGTGGCCCCTGTTCCTGTGGACAAATGATCCACACTCTGCCAGGAGATGTCAGCCATCATGTCTCTCAGTCAGTCCGTTCACATGAGAGCTGATGGCAGAGGCCACTTTCTCTTAACCCTATTAGGTTTTGAATAATTAGCCCTGTAGCAACACATAGGCTCTATATACCGATCTATGGTCCCATGAAAGAGACATTGTCAATGAATGCATTTGCCCAAACTAAACATAGAAAAAATTCACTGATAACATTTTTGTTTTTCTTGTAATATTCACTCACTGCATCTAAAGAGTTTTTCATGGTTATATTTTGGAACAAGCAGAACCTGGTTAAGATCATGGTCTTGGTTTAATACAGAAAATAATTAGAGTTGACTTGAAGCACAAGATAAAATGTGTTGAGTTGATTAACATTTTACTAAAACCACTATCTTTATTTAACAGTAGTAGTGCTTTTGTCATCTGGACCTAACCACATCCTGGACTCATAATTCAAACCGACTCCAGAGTCAAAGTCCTGCACTTTATGAAACCACTGCCCATGTACACCACCTTTCTGCGACTCGACACTTTCTTCAGTCGAATAAATGCTTGTACAACATAATTAAGAAATAAAATTACTAGAATGTGACTGTATGGATTTCTGAGAAATAAGGGTTGCAAGATGAATGTGAAGTTGTTCTGAGGTGTCAGTGAAAAGAAAAGAGAAGGTTACTGATGAAAATCTTAAAAGCTCTCTTGGCCATTTTGCATCCGTTCTTGAGGAAGACAGTCCTTAACTTTGGCTTCTCATTTTTCTTCTGTCGGGTCAACAGAGTGGAAGTTTGGGGAAGAGCGGTAAAAATAACAGCTGTGCAACATCAGCCAAGCCTTATCCTACACTGCACTGCTCATCTGGTGAAAGCCAAGCAGCAACATCCACTCTGGGGTTGAAAAATGAAGCCGACATGAAAGGGACAAAAACTGCAGTTCCACTAATGACCACCTGAGGCTGGCTCCAAAAGTGAGTCAAGTCCCATTGACTCATCTCTTAAAATGTTCAACTTTACAACAGAAATAAACAGCCTGGTTAACACCCTGGTACAAAAAAGTTTTGGTCTCTATAGCTAATTTCCTATTATTATGAAGACATAACAAGACTGTATGTTGCTGATTTTTTTTTTTATAAAACTCACTTGTTAAATTTATATTAAATTTTAATCAGGCTTAAAGTTATGACGTAGTTTATAGAGTGACAAAGTCAAGTCGGGAAGAGGTTGGGGTTGATGGGCCAGCAAAAAACAGGCATGTGAGCTTTTCCAAAACTTAACCAGGGCATGGCCATTATTATAGTGACCGTTGGAGTTATACTAACAATGGCCTGATACACCTGCCACAGTTGGGACGTTATTCCAGGAGACACTGCTATGGGTTGAATTAGAGGGTTAAAAATTACCTATTGAATGATTTTATTTTGGGATTAGCTAGGGGTTAAGTGCAGTCAGGCAATGCCAAGATGGCAACAGTGGAGCAGACACAAATGTCTAATTATAAAACTTTTGTTTGTATGTGCTATGCCTGTAGTTTTCATCTTTGGCTACTAGCATCTGCACAGTGCAGACAATCATCTCGAGAAGTTTGATCCAAGTTGGAGGATCAGCATTTAAACTGATTTATGGACACTGAAAATACTGCAAGACTGAGTTCTGCTGATGGTAGCAGTGTATTTTGATTCGCTTTAGTTATAACTGAGGAGAAATGGTGTGATGTTTGTGGCAACTTGTATAGAGGAACAATGGAGGGGAGGAAATCTAATGTTACTGCAAATAACTTGGATGCTTATCTGTCTATCTATTAAGGGTGTAATGATATGATACGTATTATTTTCCATGGTTCCGATATGACTCAAGAACAATATTTGGCTCATCTACAACAATACAATACGATTCAATGACTGGAAATTAATACAATGTGACTGTGGATACTGGACAGTGCAGGTGAGGATTCCTAGAAGTCTTTCTTGTAAGGGAATCAGGGATAAATTAATTATAGATTCATTATAGATAAACAAGTAAGCGCAATGATTAATGGCAAACACATTTACCTTTTATTAAAAGTGCAAACAACATTTCTTCAGGTTGATGAACATTGGTTGAACCTGCTGCTATCGTTCTTATTTTCTGTATGAAAGGAGTGTAATAATAATAAACACAAATAAAGTACAACCAACATCTCTTCAGGTTGAATGAGCAGTAGATTAACCTGCTACTTCTATTCTCACACGCTGGACCTCAAATGCAGCTTGAAAATCTCTCGCTCTGACTCATTTTGTTTCTTTGTCTCTGCTGGTTCTGCTGATGGTGTCACACACAGGGAGAGTGAATCGGAGTAGCGTTTGACATTTCTTTACTATTAAAAGAGCTAAAACATACATCCATATAAAGTCTGTTTGTGCTTAAATACAATGTGCAAATTCTTAGTATCAATACAATCGATAATTTAACTTGCAAATCGTTTTTAGATCAATTCCTATCGATCTATATACATCTATTGATCTAGTTGGATTGTAGGAATATAAATTGATACATCAATGTAGTTAAATGTTAAATTCCTATCTATCTATCTATCTATCTATCTATCTATCTATCTATCTATCTATCTCACCCTGGCTCTGTGTTATAATTGCAAGTAAACAAAAGAAACACTCTACAGTCATTATAAACCACCCACAGCTGCCACTGGGACCTCCATTAGGCCCAGTGTTCCTGAGATGCTCTGGTCTTATCTGATTCATCAACAAGACGTTGGCTGGCATGATTTATCTATGCCACTTACTTGTTTTCATTTTGCCCGGGGGCTGCTGCCAGCATCAGGGGCTTCTTTTTTACAGTGTGACAGCTCCATCTCAAGAGAAAAGACTCCCCATGCAAAAACAGTGCATCAAAACAAATAAGGCCCAAGCCACTTAAGAGAAGTGGCTGCGTTCAGGACCCATTTTCTCTACATGTCAACCAAATGATGCAACGGCACGCACAAATCTGCATTACTTCTGTGCTCATGCCTTTTGTTTGGAAATTCCATGTATGAGACTAAAAATATGATCCAAATATATTCCAATGTGAATTTGTTGTTGCTTTTTATTGAGAGCACAAACTTGACCTCAAAATTATGCATAATGATTTTCTTTTATTGATTATCTGTATTTTTTTTCTCTGCAGGTTCCCATTTACCCATCGCCTTTGTGAAAATCCTCCACCTCCCAGTTTACATCTCCCTTCCCCTTCTCCGCTCCCCAAATCTACAGGCAACGGGACGCTCTTGTACATTAAATAAGAACTGTCACCCTGGGCAACTTGCAGCAATGAAGCATTTATTCTGCCTCACATTTCCTGGCACTTAGAATTATTTCCTTCATGCCTGATAACCAAATTACAATATGGCAGGTCTCCCTGGAGCCACAGGATTGTTAGTGCCAGCTCACAACATACTTTCAACTGATGTGGCATTTCATGTACAGCTGCCAATCAAAGCCAGCAGAAGGGAGAGATGTAAATGAGGGCGGGCCCGACGGTGTTCAATTACTGCTCTGAGCTCTGCATAATCCCCCTTCCCACTGACTGACTGACTGACAGCTCCACATTCCTCCTCATCCCCAGCTTTCTCCCCTAATTTCACTACCTAGGTTTTTGCCTCATACTGGGACATAGAATCAGACATTGGAGCGAATTCCTGTCATTTCGATTTCCATTTAGAGTAGTGCAAAAAAATGGATTATTTGACATCTGAAGGACTAAAAGGGAACTAGGAAAGTAAATTATTGCACACTACAAATTTCCTACAATTTGTGACCCAAAGCTCAAAGCTAAACAAAGTCTCCTCTAGGCTATGTCAGTGTCTTTTCCTCTGTTGAATATGATTTTCTCTTTCCCATTATAAAAAAAATGAGAATTTCAACAGCTGAGTGGGCCGAGATACTCTCAGCTGCCTACTCAGCATCAACCTTTGGTAAATACTCAGATTAAAAAGATCCATGAATAGCGCTGGTATCTTTTGCTCTTTCTGTCATAAAGACGCCTTTAGATTCCTCTTAATCCCCGTGTTAAAGGTACGCCAGCTGAATGGCTTAAGCAATGTTCTGCTTGTGACTGAGAAATTATGCCATTAAACCTGCAGGACTCAAAATGCTATGTTTTGTACAGGAGCACCTTAATACCACAATGTATCTCGGGACATAATTCTATATGGCTCGCCTGGCTTCATTTAATTTTAAAATATCAAATTGTTTTTCTCCACAGTCACCTGATTCTCGTCTTCGTCATTTCCCCCTCTCGTCTGTCTAAAACTGGCACTTTTGTTGCATTCCAAGAGGTTGATAAATCAATCCATCAAAAAATTCTTTGCGGTGAAACTCAATCAAGAAAGGTCATGTCGGCGGGAAAAGAACAGATTAAATTAGCATTGAATTAGACATGGAAAGTGAGCTCTGTCAAAACCATCACTGTGCTCAGCACAATTAGAATATGTTAATTATGCATTTCATTAAGGGGCCTCAGCGCTCTTTGAATGTGAGATGAAATGTCACTGGTGTAGGCAGCCGAAAAATGGAAGATTGCCAGGCACAACTTTCTTTGTGCAATGTGTGACACCTTCATTAACATCAGGGATTGCTAGTCTGATTAGACTTTTTGTATTAGTTTAAGCCTTTAGGCTTTCAAATGCTATGCCTTTTTTTTTCTCCATTTTGATGTGGCAGCTAAGACCCTTCTCCATTTTCAAGCAGATATTGTCTATGGTTCAATTCTTTGTTTAAATTCTCCAACATAATGCCATGACATTGGACGTAACATCTCATTGTCTTTGTGTAGATGACGGCATTCACTGTGCCTTTGTTTCACACAATCTTGGGTCACTTTCAGCAAGGCGAGACTTAAAGAGACGAATTCCCATGGATGCCAGGACGGAAGTGATGATGTTGACATAAACTGTGGGTGATTCAGATTTTCAGTTTTAGCTTTAAAACATCAGTATAGTCATTTTGGATGGATAAAAAAAAACTAACTTCTTACAATTGTAGCAGTATTTCCAGTGTCCATAAATCTATTTAAATGCTGATACTTATAACTTGTATCAAACTGATCCAGGTGATTGTCTGCACTGTGCTAGTAGCAAAAGCTAAAAGCATATAAGGCATAAAACATGCAAACAAAAGTTTTATAATTAGACATTTGTGCAGGTTGAGTTTTCATCCCCATAGACTGTAAATAAAGATGGAAGTAGCCTCTGTGATGTCACCTGAAGCTTTCTTAAGAGTAGGCTGCTCCGCTGTTGCCATCTTGGCAGTGCCTGACTCCATCTTACTCCCAGGTAATCCAAAACACTAGATAGATAGATAGATAGATAGATAGATAGATAGATAGATAGATAGATAGATAGATAGAGTGAACTCGGGAATATCCCACTCGTGGTGTAATGTCTGACAGGCCATCACATTGTATTCTATGGCAATCACATGGAGAACAGATGATAGGGAAGTGAAAGTTGGACTGGAGCAGCAGCAGCTTACATTACAGATCAGCCAACTTTTAAAACTTCATTAAAACAAAATGAAAGCACTTCCCGGCACACTTAAATTAAATCGAAATGCTTTGGGAAGAGATGATGAAAGCAAGGAGTGGGAGCTGCCTGACAATTTCAGCGCTCACATACTTTCATGACATAAGATGATTCTTGTGTGCTGAAAGTGAATCGTAGGAATGATTGTCTCTGGAAGACCCCATCTCACAGATGTAATATAGATGTCTTGAATGAGTGACTACCTGCTGGTCTGTCTTTGTACCCATAACTGAGAATATACAGTACCTGTAGAATAGATCTTCCACCTCAGTAGCTACACCACAAGATTGCCTTCTTATGCCAATCACAAGAGGGTTAAAGAGGTGAGACTGAAGCTGGGGATCAATTTTTTTATGTCTTTATGGTTTTCTGTATAACGGTCATTAATGTAAAATCAATCACTGCTTGGCTATGACATTTTCATAACAAGATTTTCTTTTTTTTTTAATATCAAGAACATCTTCAGCAGAACCCTTTATCTGTGCTTGAAAGGCTGTATTACAGTGTGTGACGGTTCATATTTCCTGTGGCTACTCTTCACTTCATCCACCTCGCACGGTCAGCATTACGTTCCACATGAGAGATGGTTCAGAAACATCCACAAGGATGAGAGTCCTGTAAACCAAGGAAGGCAGATCATTCACTGTCTGGGCTCCGTTTTAGGCTTTGGTTTATGGCGATCCTTTGGTCGCACCGACGCATCTGACATGTGCAGGACTGAGTGCTCAGGTGGGAGAAATTCAGCACCTTCACGACTTTGCCACAGGTGTGTCATTTGCTTTTTCTTGTCTCACTGTCAGGCGTTTGTCACATTAAAGCCTCAGCAGCTCTGACAGCTGCACTCCTAAGAGAAGTGGAGTAATTAAAATGTATCAATCACTTGTTTGAGCACATGAAGTTATTTTTCCCATGTTTGATCTAGTATGGACAACAATAACAAAACGAACAATGAAAGCGTCACGTTAGAAAATAATCTACTTACAGAGCCGGCACTGCAGGGAAGCACTCGATCAAAGGTGAAAAATGGAAGTCCGTGTCCAAGGCCTAAATGTATTCCATGGCCGGAGAATGAACTTGCTGCTCATGTGACACATGATTTACACAGGAAAAGGCCTGTGACTCTCTACAATGATAGATCTCTGCCTAAGTCTGCCTGGGCTCACTCTATGACATATAATCCTTCTCTTTTAAGTTGTAAGATAGAGATAGATAACAAAATGCTGTATTGATTTCCCTGTCTGCACAGTGGCTGGGTTTTTAAGACTCCACATGTCCATGTCTGAATCTTGACCACAGTGACAACTGTCTCTGCAGCTCGCACTGTCCCTTACATCTGCATCATTAGGCCAGTTAAGCTTCTGTGATATCCCACACATGTTCTGCATAGAAATGAAATGTAATAAACACCTTAGTGATCTGTGACTTATCTGACGTCTTCCTTTCTTTTGCAGAACGATTTGACTGAGAATGGAACTTTTCTATATGTGACACAGAAGTGCTCGGTGTGCAAGACACACATCTGCTTTCACCAGTGTAATTTTGTTTTCCTTTGATCATGGAGCTTGTACTGTAGCTGCTATTCATGCGTAGAGAGGTAGCTTTTTCATAAGTTCAACATTTATGAATTTGTGGCATTAGCTCACACTGGAGGCTGGAGAGGATACATATTTCAAACATGCAAAGGATTAAGAATATTCTCAAAATGGGTCATTTGTTTTGAGGAAAGTCAAGTGATAAAGTAAGACTTTCAAGGGTTATTAATATGGCTTAGTTGATGTAACATATCATGTCATCAATAAGCTTTAAAAGAGCTATTTTTAAAGGTTTGCTATGGCCAGATAGCAAATGTTAGCTGTTTACTCACCAGACTAGAGCCTTTATTCCTTTACTCACCACAAGATGTCTTCTTGATTTGCTTCTATTTCTCTTCCTTCTTTGAAGCTAGTATGTTAAACAGCTAGCCCCAGCCTGGTTGGCCCGTCTCATCACTTTCTGATACCGACTCTCTGTAGCACCCAGGCACGAAGCAGCATTGCCCAGAGGATGTAGTTTGATCTCCTGGATTGTAAACACAACGATGGCCGAAGCTCTCGCTGCAAGAAGACAAATGTTAAAACTAACGTTGGCTATGTAGCGATAGCAAAACGCACAAACAGATCAGAAAAAACTGCTTCTATAGGCGAAAGTGCCAAGTATTGAGTGTGACCTCCCCTTACACCTTACACTACCACGCAATATCAAGAAACTGGCTCTTAAACCTAAATGGAATGAACTATGATTAATGTCAATGCTAACGCCTGTATTTGTATTTGGCTATTTCATGTCAAAATGATGCTGTGATGTCTGTTACACCAGGTTTGTGCAGGACATGCTTGAGCATTACATACACATGTTGTATGAGGTTAACACATTGGAAGCTGCTAATATGTATAAGACCAACTTTCAATTACATTTTTCCATTCAAAATGCTAAAGATCATAGAATAATAAAATAATAAAGATCCTTTTCACGATAAAATTACTTCTGATAAAATTGTAACAAAAGGGGTATCAACTGTGTGTTTACCAAGTGGGCTGATTTACTAAAAAAATGTTGTGTAAAAAAGTTGTGTTGTTGAATATAAGACAAAGGGTGTAATGTTTTAGTTTATTACACTGAAATGACTTTGTTCAACTGTGTGAATACTTAATACTTGGTACCTATACTGGTATATAAGACAATGTGATGATAGGTTAGGAAATAAGTTAATGTTTAAGAGGGATTTAGACATAAATTGCTCTGTTTTTCTTTAAATTACAAAGTACCAATTCAATAATTGTGGGCTGAAGGGATCCTATTACTGGGTTCTCAGTAATGTGTTTTAGACCTTGTGGTAAATCTGCTTTATGTCGTCAAAACATTGTGAGTCAAATTGATGGGAGATTTAGTGCCAGCCCCTGTGCTTCCCCTGCCTGACACTGTGTCCTCATCTGGGGCTGGAAAAGTGAGTTGCAGCAGCATGTCATGTCACATTAATGCAACCTGATTGTCATTCCACATTTAATTGGAGTTATATCACAAAAAAAAAAAAAAAAAAAAAAGCATGTCTAACCACATTCAAGCTCTTATGGGTCATCAGACAACATTCAGTAGATTTTGGGTGGTTGGTGAGGGTTGGGGTTTTTTTTCTCTCTGTTGTTTTATTTTGCTGGAGGCCCATGGACCCGGGCTCTGTTTACAGAGAGAAACAGCTTAAATCTGCTGGCGTCAATGCTGATTCATGTCAAACTGAGTGACAGGTGACCCGAGAGCCGGCAGCCAGACAGTGAGACGGATTACAAGTGAGCAAAACGCCAACAACCTCTGGCCTGCTGTGGGGCAACAGATGACAGCAGAGGAGGGCAAGAGGTGGAGAGCTCTGTACTCACCCCCTCCCCTCCCTCCTCCCACCTTCTATCCATCCATCAATCCCATCCCCCCTCCTGGCCACTATCCACTCAGGCTGACTGATAGACAAGGGAAAATGAGAACATTCAGTTGTTAAAATAATACAGCTCTGTTAGGTCTGGTCACATGTTAGTGTTTTACCATTTAGGCGTTGTTTGCTGCTGTGACTGTGCTGCATCTGGTCAGAGTTAGGATCCAAATTATGTCGAGTGATATTGTTGCAGTAAGCAGCAGTTTGTAAAAACTGCTTGCCAATCAAAAAGGTCATTGTTGGTAATACAAGTGAGGGATAAGTGTTTCTGGCTCCAGGGCCAACAAGGCTACAAGTCAGGAAGTGATCTATTAATAGGAAGGTGTGAACAGTATTCGGTCTTCATGAAAAAGTGGACACAAAAAGAAAAGAAGGAAAAAAAAAGACAGGAGAGGAAAACGCTTCAGCCTAAACATTTATAGTGGCACAAAGAAAGCATTAATGTGCCCTTGTTGACTACTGGCAGCAAAAGAGCCAACAAACCCTGAATTCTCCTGACAGGATCTGAAGGGTCCAAATCCAATCCTGTCCAATTCTGGTTGTTCGTTTACAGTGAAGACGAGCTTGCACAGTGTGGCAGTCAAATTCAAAGGCTTTCCTCAGGTTTTATAATTGTTATGCATAAAAAAATGTATTAAATGTTTGCAGCTGACAAAACAATTCAAAACTTTCAGATTGTATAATGCATAAAAAATATGTTATATTGGTAAAACAAAGTAATAGTAATGATGTTGTTCCACAGAATGTCCCCATCTGGGCCAATCAGCAACAAATGTGTCACTTTATTTTGAAATGTAATATCCCCTCGGACCAATCAGTGTAATTCTGAATGCCAGAGAGTCGTGGTGAGATGCATCATACTTCCAAGTTTTGTCAAAGTGAGATCAGTCATGTCTGATGTTTTGTATTTGACACATAAATGAGCAAACAGATGTTGCACAGCTCCTCCCCGGCCTCATCTGTGTAATTCCAAAAATCTGAAATCACAGCTGTGAGTTTCATCATTTTCCAAAGTTTCTGCAGAATCCAACAAGTAAGTAAACACTGTTACTACTCTGCTGTGGGCCAATCACTTTCATTAAAAAAAAAAAAAAAGGCAGGATGATGCCAAATAGATCCATCATTTGCCTCAAAGAAGAAAGAAAGAATGTTTTGCTGTTCACTGTTGTGTCCTGTGACTTGTTTACCTATATTTACTTAGGCTGCTTTAATCTCTATCTTTACATGAGCAACAGATGAGATGACTATGTATAACGTTAAAGGGGTCACTTGCAGTGAAGAAACTTTGGTTTTATGGCTTGTTTTGGTTCAGTCTCATCATGATTATCGTCCTCATTTGTAACAAAAAGCTCTGAATGCTGCTGTATGCTACCTGGAAATTAAGCAAAGGTAGCAACTAGCTGGTGAACATAGCGGAACAGAGCCAGATATTTCCCTCAGGAGGTGGTGGAGACCAAAAACAGAATAACATAGACGATAGTGTATTGTTGTGTTTAAAGTTGAATTCTGTTGCCCCCAGGTGGCCAAAAAACTATTAACGTACGTTTAAAGAAACCAGAAAACTTTTTTTTTTTTTTTTATTAAACTCCTGATTTTTTCAGGAATAACTTTGTGTCCGAAGATCAACGCACTCAACACCATGATCCATCAGCACATCCCTAGCTAGAATAGCAACCCTGGCTAATATCTTAATATTTTAATGTTGGTGTTGTTACCTGGCAAATGAGAAAACATCACAATATTTGGGGGTGTAGGGAAAATTTAAACATCTCTAATTATGCTCTGCTTATGATCAGCAGCAGCTCTGCTAAAGCTCCTGACCTCATAAAGAAAGTACCAATCATTATCCAACACACTTGATACCAGTCTTCTAGTGTGAGTGGTCAGACGAGCTTAATTCTCACTGAGGCCAATGTCAAGCTGGAAATTACACCAACAATACATCTAGTGAGTGCCTGGTCCAACAGAGAGCTGCAGTCAATTGCTATCTTGTTCCTCTTGGCACTGGCTGTTTAGTTCAGTTTATCTTTGAAGAACATTTAAAGCCCCCCTGTCACACACTGGCACTTTCTGGTATCAGACTCTCACGACAAATGGGTTTCTTTTGGCAAGAATCTGACAAAAAAGTGACTGGGTTTCTGTTCGCTCCCAGAAGTTAGTCTTTATGGGTCCTGTTAGGATATGTTTTGTCTTCTCCACGCAGCACAGGATGCAGCTGAAAGGCTCGGTTACGCATTTCTGAAAAGCATCATAATCCTGACCAACACCATAAACCATATTAATGTTCCTTACAGCTCTCCATACTTCTTATTTTATTCTCCTCGGATCATGAGGTTGTTGGCAGCCTGTATTTGTAAACTTCATACAGTTTAAAGCTTCTTTTTTAAAGCACTATGCTAAATCATTTTTTATTGACTTTAAGTATAAATATTCATATTTTTTTCTCCATATCCTATTGACCCTCTGTCTGTATTTGGCATCTTTTTAATATCTAGTGGTTAATTTACTCACTGTAAGTGTAAACGATTTCCACGTCTCTTATCAATTCAGATTTGCTACCACTAATTGGCTGCAATTATTATTCTGAATTAAAAACACAAATCTGAAAATCTGACTATTTTTTATATTATCTTTGGTTGCACCTTTACTTGGACAAAGAAAATATAAATCCTGGACCTGACTATTCTTTCTCAGAAAATGTAGTTGCGTTGACATTAATTGAATTATCTATCCTCTCTGTGCATTTACTTTCAGTCCTTTTCTCAGTTTTCAAACATGACTCCTACTCACCTGTCTGATACAAAATCTGAGGCAAAAATATTAAATGAAAAAATCAAATGTGAATGTACAAGTCAAACAATTTAATCAGCCAAAGAGTCAAAAGGACATTTGCTGTTCAGTTGTCAAAATACAACACGTTTCTAGATATAATCTCTATTTATATCACATCCATGAATCACTACAAAGCACAATCTTGGTTACATGAGTTGCACATGTTCTTACCAACATATTAAAAAGCCTCCTAATAAGCACAGGTGTCACCCCCTCCCCGTCTCGCCATTTGTGTTTGCTCTGTGAGTCCAGAGATGCTCTGGAGACACAAGCAGCCAGTCGGCAAGAATGAGAGCAGCGTCCATGATTGTGCTGACGTTTGCACGGGGGCTAGGCTGGAGATTAAGCCCAATAAAAATGTGTGATTTGTTGCTTTCATATTTGGAAGATGTCAGCTTCAATTTGAGCTAGCACGCTGCCTTGAGGCAAGCTGGGTGACAAACATGAAGGATGCACTGATGAACTGCTGGCAATCAAGTGTTAGTTCTCTCATCCAGTATATGATGGCAATGAAAACCTCCACACATTGTTACACAGAGGGTTTTGTCACAGATAAAGGTATCATTAAAAAAAAAAAAAAAGTCGTATATCAGCTAAAATAGAAGATTTGATTTATTTATTCACCTTTTTGTTCACTCATTTTGTTATGAATCAATTATTCATCTGCTAAAGGTTATTTCTCCGACTACTGAAAGAATGAGATGCTTCCTCCTGACATGTAACCTACATGTGATTTAATTTGCCCAGTTTGCTATAACACATTCACAACATATTTTGCATTTATAGGGTAGTATACAAACATTAATAAATAGTACAATGTAATTGCAAGAGTCAGCTGGGACATATTAATGTTGACTAATACATTAATAATCACATCTGCTTACAACTCTAGTGTGTTATGTCTGCACTCAGTCAACCACAAACAACAAAGACAACTCACCATGTGCAACAATGAACACACAGCAACTGTGCAATATTCTTGATACTTACGGTGCTTTTTTATTTTAAATATCTATCGGGCCAGTATATTATTTAGCTATTATTTATCTCTTGTACATTTGTTGTTTTTTTTGGTCTTGTCCATCTTATTTATCATATCATATCTTATCTTAGCTTATAGAACATTTCTTAAATGTTTACTACATATAAATCCTAAATATAGAGACTTAAAAGTACATTTTAAATAGAAAGGTCAATAAAATTAGGGTTGAATGACACGCACAAAAAAAAAAAAAAATTCACATTGCATTTATTTTAGTAGGTATTATGATTGCGCGATGAGTCATGATTTCAGTGTGAATTTTTAATTTTTTTTTGCATTTCACATTCACTGAAATTCATAAAAAATGACGATGATGTGATTTAGAAATACAATTATTTATGTTTTACTTTGAAAAAAAAAACTATATTAGTCTTAACCCTGGTTCTCACTGGTAAAACCTCAAATGTTAAAAAAATTTCCGTTTCCGTTTTCAAAGCAAAAGCAGTGGTGAATATCTGTAATCATTAAGCAATCATTACCAGTGAATATCTAAGAGACATGGGGGGGGGGGATAATTAAACAGCCAAACGTGCAAAGGGCGAGGATCGACTGACTGTTTAAGATTCTGGAAGTTTGAAAATACTTCATGCATTATGACTGAAGCACCACCCCGAGTTCCCGAGTTTAATCCTTTTTGCAAGTGCTTCATCAACCTTCAGCTTTTTTTTTTTTTTTTTTGACAAGACAGAAGTTTCAGCATGTATGATTAATAAGATACAAATGTGCAACTGATATTTGATAAATGACTTTGGTTTCATATTCATGATGTACAATGAATATGCAGCACCAGGGGCTTAGGCCTACTTGATTGATCAAATGTATTCCATTCATCACTTATTTTTGCTTAATTAGCATATTTGAAGCAACACCATTAACAGTGGAGGACTATGGGCTATTTGGAAGATTTGATGTATGTTAGAGAGCAGACACACATGCATTCCTCTTTGTCTTGTAGAGCTCCCAAGCCAGTCTCAGGAGGCAGAATTTGTTATAAAGCAGATTTTACAGCTTATTGTTTACCAAAAAAATAAAGCAAGAGGTGTTGCGTTTGGGTACATTTTCCCACTACTTTTAGAGCATTTGCTTCTCCTAATATCATGTCAGTGTTTCTGTAAGAGTGCAATGCAGATAAAATGACAATGGGACGTTCTGATGTGTGTGGAGAGATGTAATGCTCTTTCTGGGATATTTGTCACAGGGACGTAATAACCTGAGGACTTTGGGGAGAATAAATGGGAGAAAAGGGAGTTAGGATGTGGGTCATTATAGCTATAAGTTCTAAAGCCCTTCATTAAACACATGAGCTAGTCATTACCCTGCTGCTGTGTGATGAACATTTTGAGCCCCCCACCTCCTCCTCCTCCTCCCTTCCTCCCTCCTCCTCCAGTTTACAGGCCAGATGATGCAGAGAATCCATGCTTGTCTGGCACAGGGCAAAGCAAAGTCAGGCACAGTGTAAATGTTTTGTGTGTATCCAAGCAGGCAAATTCTGATGCACATTTGCCCTATTACAGCACATCAGCATCAGGGAGACGCACGCTAGTGCAAGCAAGCGGCGTACACTTATCATTATTTGATAGCATGTTTAATGACAGATTGACAGAGGATTTGCAAACGCGAGCTGGCGTCAAGTTTGCTAAGGTCGGGTTTCACTGCGTCTGCAATGCAAGTGTACTTATGTGCATAATTTGATTTTTCAACAAAGCTATTAGGACTGCTTTAAAAAGTAACTCCAAGACAGGACACATGCAAGCTCCTCTGATGTTTGGAGTCATTTATAGGGCTTTAATACATTTCAAAACAAGTTCACAACTAGACTTTTGGAAATCATTTTTAATAATAAAAATAATAAATTATAGGAGTGGGCTGTAGATTTTGATTGGCTTTAATTTGTTTGGGAGAAAAGGTCTGGATCGTGACTATATCCATTTTCAACTGCATTTTCTTTTATTAATTTTTTTTTCATTTTCATTAAGAGAAACCACTGAGGCAGTCAAGCTTCATGCCTGTGTCATCTGCCCAGTGCTCCGGCTAATGCAACAAAAAAAAGTATGTTTATGTTAAATTTCTTTCATATATTTGAGTCCATGATCATTTGTTACTGTGCTTAATATTTATCATAATCAATCAGTTTAAAACCATGAGTGTGTGTCTGTGTTTATCAGTGTGTGTGTGTGTTGCAAGTGTAATTGCAGAAAGCTGTGATCTGTAATTAGCCATGACGTGTTAGATATGCGGTGCCATTAACTGTGTTAATATGCAAACATCCAAAATGAATTAATATAAAGCATCAAAAGAATTACAGGTTTATTTCACATAATTACCTGAGATGCGTTACCTGAAGTATATCAGTGTTTAATAACTCATGTATTCATATTAGAGAGCATCGTGATTCTGTGGGAAATGGAAGCTGCTTGTGTGCGTTTCGATTTCCACCTATTTTATCCACTTTCAAATAGCTGCCGATTGCTCGATTAGAACCATATTAACCTTCCAAAAGTTTGCACAGCTATGTGACACTTTTGTGTACTCACAATAAATCCCACATTGACTTTGACTTATTAGAGCAAATTATGGTCAGAGACAACTAATTTCCTTGTGCGATTGCACTGATGATAGCATTTTTCTTTGGTTAGCCTTGGGTGAATGTCTACTAGGTTGTGCTGAATCCTCAAAATGTGCTTGTAGCCCATGTATGCTCTGAATAATGATTTGGATCTACACATGGAGAGCTGCTGCATGGATAAAAGAAGCCAAAACAAAATAAATGTTCAACAGAAACGATAAAATTTGTGTAGCATTCATTGTCTTTTTTGGTCTCCCCCCCCCGCTGCAGCTCCAGAACAATGCTTGCTTCAATTTAGAGTAAGTTGCTCCTCTAAAACATAATGGCCCTACAGACAAATCAGAGATCCATCGGCGAAGAAAGGCACTAAATAATTTATAGCTTTAATCTGCTCACTGAGGTGTGTGGTCTTTGACAGTAATTATAAATGCGGGGAGAAATTATAGCTGAATACTTTAACTGCATTAGGAGTCATCTGATGAACATCGTGATTGCCTGCTCATTTCCAACAATAGGGGGCAAGTTGGTGTCACAGCATTCAAATCACCACAGTGCCCATGTGCTTTTTCCCATTTACCATCAAATGTCAGTTGCCTGTTATAAAATAGAGATTTGATGGGTGGAGGTAATTGAGGACTTGATTGCTTGAAAAGAGATGAATTGCATAAAATGTTTATGAATTTAGAAGGCAATTATTTTTAATAGCCTTGAAATAATAGAGCTGGAGGAAATATGTTTAATTGTTATGATACCATCTTGCAGCAACAGCAGCAGCGTTCACAGGAAAGCAATAAAGTCTGACAAGAAGATATATCTTTGAGGTGTATCTAAAAGTCATAGGGTGAGAAAGACAATGCAGTGTAGTGCAGGGTGAGGATGTTGTCCTTTTGTCTCCTAGAGGTTCTCCAATTTGGCGCAGATGAGAAAGACACTATGAATTTAAAGAGGATTTTCTGGCTCTGTAATTTCTGAATATTTTCCTGATGATTTCTCCATGCTTTCTGGAAAGAACCTAATTTGGTTCTAATTACAGGGAAAATGGGAATTTTTCAAAGTTGAAACTTTACTCTCGATGTATCTTGAATTATATGTTTGCCTGCAGCAAAATGTCACGTTTTTGCATGTTAAGCTGACTAAAAAACTCTCGAGGATTCACTGGGAATTAATTGTAGTCTTTTTAATTGGAAGTGCACCAATTGAACAGTGTCTATTTAGGAGCTAATTTTTTACCAAATATTTCTGGGAAACCCTCAAGAAAACTATTAGGAAATGATCTACTTAATATTTGTAAGGCATTGGCTGTCGTTTCATCCGTCAGGGTGAATTACACGTGTCTCAGTGAATATCTTAATTTTAAAAATATATTCAAGCTGCTAACTTCACAAACAAATGATTAAAGAAACAACTTGAAAAAAATAAGAAAAACAAGCTCTTATCAAATGTTAACTCTTTATTTGAATAAGTAAAAAAAGGTGCAGGTATCACAGGTATCATCTGTCTTGTTGTTATCCTTGTTGCATGAAACACACTGTTTTTTCTTTTTTCATCTAAAATATATTTACATGTGAAATATCCTTGTTTCCAAACTGTCTAATTATTTTTGAGTCATGTACAGAATCCGAGTCTAAACTGGTGATTAAACATTTATTAAAGTGCTTTTTTTTTCTCTTCTATCATTGCAACACAAAACAATCTTTACATAGCAATACACTGTACAGGTCTGCATGTGTGTTATCATGTGTTGGGGCTACCTGTTTTAACAGCTGCACGTTTATGCAGGTGTACTGTATCACAGAAGTTGTAAAGTACAATTAGTTCATTATTTTGTCTTTGAAATACAATTGAAACTTGACATATCATACAAATAAATAGTAGTCATAGCCAGGGCTATTGCATGCAAACATCAGCAATTATGTTTCTTCAAGCAGTAATACATTTCATTACTGGTGATGCATTTGAGCAGGGTGCAAAAGTATCTCTTAGTGTTTCCTTATACAATTTCTAACCAGTGTGTCTTTGCTGTACTCCATGAAATGTTTTAATAATGATGCACACTACACAACGCTAATTGGAAAATGGTTTGAAATATCGGACCCGTGTATTAAAATAAAAAAGGAAGAAAAGGGTGGAAAAAAGTGACAATAATATGAAAGAAAAACTACTCTTTGTCCATTTCCACATATTGTGAATGGTTGTCGGGGGATTTGCTGTGAGTTTTACTCAAATGGAGTTTGACTGCGTGATTGCTCGCAAATGTCCGACAGCAGAGCTTACATTTGAACTTTGAGTCAATGTCCTCGTCTGTGACTAGAGCCTCTGTGGCCCTGACACTGAGGACCTTCGACAGTTCTGGCTCCTCTACCTTCGTCTGGTGCTCTACCGGCATTTTGCACATGTCTTTGATTTGGAACCCGAGATGAGATTCCAGGTGGGAAATAAATGTGGTCGGTGACCTAAACTGGGAAGCGCAGTCATTGCAGTAGAAGACCGGGTGGCCCGTGTCCATGTTCTTCAGAAATTTGGTCCCTCCGGTTTTGCGCAGTTGGTATTTTACGTTTGCTAACCAATGGCTTATTGTGGTCATGGACAAGCCAGTGAACTTGGAGATGTGCATCCGTTCCTGAGGGCCGAGGTCTGAAAGTAGGTATTTCCCTTCAGAGGTCTGGAAAAGGCTGGAGGCAAACTGAGCCTGCAGGATGAGAAGGTGGCGAGGATTCCAGTTCGACTGTCTTCCTTTGCGCTTGTGGACGGAGTACACCTCGGCAGACACGTCCTCAAAGCGCCTGACATCTGATTCCAGTTTCATACTTGGGATCCTTGGCGGTATGGAGGGTTTTGGCGTTGTGGCTTTTGGAAGAACTTTAACCATGTCAGCTATGTCGGACAGAGCGTATTTCTGTGGCATCGGGGTGGAGGGCTGTAGTAGCGCTGAACTCGTCTTGCTCTGTTTAGATTTCGTCAGGTCTATTGGTTGGTCATCACTAACAAAGAGAAAGGTGTTATCAGGCCTATTTCTTGTAGGATTTCCAAGCATTAAAGCTGGTTTCTCACTGCTACGATTAATGTCAGCAAAAATAGACTGGGCGTGAGCAGATAGTTTATCTGCTCTTGAGTTATTGGGCTTATTTGCTTTGCCCAGATGATTGTTCAGAACAGACTGCAGTGCACTAAGAGGGTTTATGCCAAGTATATCCGGAGTGTCACTGAGAGGCTCTGAAGTAGTGCTGCGGCCATTGCTGATAGAAGGGCTTGGTGTCTTGCCTCTGTCAGAGAAATCTGGGCTCAACTTCCCTTTGATCGCTTCACTCCCTTCATTCACACAGTCTGCATCAAGCTTTGAAGAGGAAGAGGAATCATCCTGACAATCGCTGTCATCATTCTCCACCAGATCAAACTTAATATTCTGGCTTTCTTTACCATCGCTAATGCCAACCTTTTCTTTTTTGATGTCCACATTTTGATGCTGTCCCTGGGGAGCCTCAACTCCCACAGCACCATGGTACAACTTCCCCTTTGGGGCAATCGGTCTCAGCTTGTGGTTAAATGTCTGCTTTAGCTGAGTAGCGGGAGATGCAGAGAGAGGGGCGCTTTTGATGATGCCAGAGAGCTGATAAGCGGCGTGAATGCTCGGGTAGGCACTCCAGCTTGGTGTCCCTGTTTGAGCTTTATTAATGGCAGAGGCCACTGTGTTGGCTAAAGATTTAAGGATGTCCCCTCCTCCACCTGAGTCTTGTTCAAGATCCTCCTCACGGAGATAAGGGTACTTAAAAGCCCCATTGCCTGCCTTTTGATCTTCACTCTCTTGCTTGTCATCTTTAGCTTCAGTGTCTTCCATTTTGTCTGATGTACCTTCCCCCTGGCTATCCTTCTCACTTCTCCCAGGGGAAGCGTTTTTTGGAGACACCTTTTCTCCCTCTGTGTCACTGGCGGCGGGTTCGGCTAAACCCTGGATCTTCTCTACGGCCAGGGGGTCAAGCGCTAACTGTTTACCTTTTTTAGAGGCTGAATTTGTGACTTTGATAAAATGTCCAGTAACCATCATATGCGTGGTGAGCTGCTGAAGGGTGTCATGAGAGCTTCCACACTCCATGCATTTAAGAATCTGAGACTTGCACGTCTCAAACTGCCAAGTGTAACTCGCTCCATTCTGATAGCCGTAGCGATTGTTGTAGGCATTTGAAATGGTGGCGGCCCGTTGTGCCTCAGTGTAGCCAGATACACCAGTTGTTGAGTCAGGGGAGCAAGGTCTTGCAGTTTCAAAGGCCCGTTTCTTTGCTGGTGGCAACAATTTGGGTGTGATTACTGGGATGGGCTCTTTTAAAGGCACTTTTTGGTAATGCTTAGTTTTAATCATATGGACGCTCAAATCCTGGAGTGAGTCAAAAGAGTGGCCACAGAACATGCACTTCAAAACTTTCTGTGCATCCTCCTTCCCTTCCATATCTTGCAAATTTCGTTTCCTTGATTTAGAGGACGAGGCAGAGGAATTACTCTGCTTGCTGTGGTTGTTGTCCTGGTAGTGTCCACTCTTATTCATGTGGACTGTCAGCTCCACAAGCGTGTCATAAGCTGCACTACAATCCTTACAGCGAAACCGACTGGCTCCTGTGAACACCGAGCCACAGGGTTTGGTGGTTTGCCTGTACAGGTGGACGGAGCTAAAGAGGTTGGGTTTGGACACAGGCTTTGGGGACAGTGTTTGCTGCAAGGTCTTGGACAGCGCATCCTGGTGCCAGTCAAACTCACTTTTGGTGCTTCCGTTGGTGCTATCACAGTTGGCTTTGCTGGTGTTTTTGGCCATTTTCAAGTCCATCCCTATCCCCGTCCAGTAGGAATCAGAGAGAAAGTTTGCATAGGCTGCCCTCATTTTCTCCAAGCTGCTTCCCGTCTCCTCCTTGTGTTTGGAGCCGCGACTTTCGTCATCCCTCTGGCTCTCAGGTGGCGAGGAGGTTTTAAAGTCTGAGAGTCTGTCACTGCTGTCGCTAAGGCGTGACTCCAACTCTGCCTCTTGATTGGAAAGTACACTGATGGGAGAGTTCTGGTTGCTATACGTGTTCGTGCTCTTGTTGTCGAGCTCTCTGTCCTCAGACACTTTGGGGCTGGTCTTCTCTGAACATTCCTCCTCAGTCTGAGTGTCGTTCTCGCCATCTTCCTCGGTGATGGAATCCTGAAGAACAGCATCTTCATCAGGCATGTACACTGGAAAAGGAAGACACATGGAAATTAATGATGTCTTAATTCATTAAGACATAAAATATAACAAGAGTTAGGTACAGACAAGGTACAGCATTTAGAAAACCCACATACAACAAACAAGATCAAATTTTTTCGTGAGAAGCCATTTGAGACAACACAATAACAGCTGCTTTGTGCCTTGGGAGGTTGGAGGGTGTAGCTGGACATAATGTCTTTACTAACAGACTGCTGCTGGTGCAACATCACCTTGTGATTCACGACAGGCCATTGACTTAGTGCTGCGTCCAAGGTTTTTCTGGCCTCAAGTTGAGATGTTTACAACAATCACCGGCCACTGAGTGACAAAATGAAATTGATTCTTCTAGGGCCTGTTAAGTGTTATTGCAAATGACCTATTCCATAGTGATTATGGATGTCACAAAGCTGAAATGAAAATGCAAGCCTTCTGTTCTGGATAGCATCTCAGCCTTCCTGAAGCTACACGTGAAGAATGGCTTAAAACAAACTCAGATATTTTAATGTCTTGTGTTGCTCTGTCAATAAATTAAAAGGCTTGACTGAGAAAGATGAGAGGACACTTAGCCCGTATCACAAGGTTTCAATATTCAGTATCTCCGCATCGGGAGACTGATTTCGTTGACAACAAAATAAAAATATGTTGCAAATGCGAATGCTGATGCTGATGAAGATGCTGATCATGCTGGTGGAAAAGCTGATTCAATTATCAGTGTTAAAACTAGACAATTATATGAAATTTCAAAAGATTACTGGCAATCTGTCACGTCATTATATTTTCTCTGACAGTCTCATAAACAGCAATTACTTCTTTCATTATTCACCTGTTCATTCTCCCAACTCATAGAGCACAAACATTATTGCTTCAATTAACAGATAATTAAACAACAGTTTTTCTAATTGACACATTTCCCATCATCCAATTAGCGGAAACTCTGAGTCAGCACGGAGGGCTGTGCATGTGGCTGCAGGGCCTGCACCACGTCATATGAACACGGCTGCAGAAGATTAAAATGTCCTTTTTGACAATAACTATTTCAGATTATTTTAAATCTAAATCTAACCACCCGGAAACCCACGTCAACGCTATCACAACCAATGTTTGCATATCTTTTCAAGACATCCGGCAATAAATGCAGTTTGTCAGTGTTGTCACATATCTGAGATATTTTCCGCCTCATAGTCATGCGGGGAAATGTGCATTTTGGGAGAGATGTGGCAGATGTGCTCTGAGTTAAATATGAATAGGACATAACAGCCCTGTCCAGGCACTTATGCATTTCATGTGGTTAATATTTCTTTTCTGAATAGAGGGCACTCCATGAGGGGATGGCTGAAGCCGAGCACTCAGGAGTCCCACACTGGGCGGCCCATAGAATGTCTTCCCTTCTTTGCCTTCTGAAAATAAGATTTTTTTTTTTTTTTTTATCAATATTTCAAAAGTGCCTCAAGAGAAACCCTGGAGGTGAACTGCTTGCCAGCTAATGGATGGAGATGGAGATGGGGATGGGATTCGGACTTTCAAAACAAACATGGAGAATGGGGCCTCGTGAACAAGAGCCTACACACACACACACACACACACACACACACACACACACACACACACACACACACACACACACACACACACACACAAACCCAAGAGTCCCAGTGTGCTGTGACCTTGATCCACCGCAAGAGAGATGTTTTGATTGGCCAAGTGAGATCAGTGATGGCCTCCAAAACACCCTTGATGCTAAGGGAGAGAGTTGTCAAGAGCACAGAGGTATGTTTTATTTATAGTCTTATATATAGTATTCACAGTGAAGGAGAACACCAATGGCTATGACAAGCTCCCAGTTGATGTCCTCTCTCTTCAAAGTCATCACTAAAACTGAAGGGCTGGTAAGAACGCGCACCAAAGTGGGGAGATGAGCATTTTTCCACTTCAGTGCTGGTTAAATAGAAATGACTAACTCCTAGTACACACCATCATGTAATGGCTATTTCCTGCATATTTTATGTACCTTAAAATTCACCGATACATGCCATTCACCAGGACCTGTCCAATCAGTAAAGCAAATGTGCATTTCACAAAGCGCACTTTTTCCTGGAAATAACCACTTACATGTAGTTATGTCAGTTTTAATGTGAATGTTTGTGCCTTATCTTGGTATTTGAGGATTGACAGAGATTAACAGCTGCCCTTCCTGCTGTTCTATGGCTTTCTATCAGATGCCCTAAGTAGCAGACATCCAGAGGCACCAATTAACCTTCTGGCAGGAATCACTCCAAGATACCCGCATGTCTAACTCTGCATCTCACACCATTTGTGACTGCGCTCTGCCAGCTCTTGGTCGACCACGGTAATGCTGCCATGCCAAGCTGCAGTACTTTTTAATACAAGATCCGGCTCAAGGACAATGTCAACAAACAAAACCTACAACGGATCATTACATAAATGACAAACAAGTTTGTCACTGATAAAAAAAGTGATGTTTAAAGTATAGGAACTTGTGTGTCACCGTGTAAAAAAAGGAAAAGCGAAGTGCAGTGATTACTTGCTCATTCTTCTCACTTTAAAAAAAAAACAAAACAAAAAAAAAAGGAAATGCCTGCTTTGAAAATGTTGTGTCAGAGTCCACACAAGGCAACTCCCAGCCTAACTAGCTGTTACAAAACAAGAGGCTGGCATGCCTTGCCTGAGATTTAGCATGTCATAAACTGCTGTAAAGCTTCCAATCTGTGTCACTACAAATTTATATCTTCAGACAGAGATATGCAAAGGTCAAAAAACCTGAGGTGTCCATCATAAATCAGGCAGTTGAAGTGTTTATAACCTTTATCCGTTAGAACAGACTCTTGGCATAGCAAGGCCTGGATTTACAGAAGCAGCAGCCTGTTTCTGAGCCAAAAGGCTATTTTCTTTCACAACATCTAGGAGAAACCAGCTAAATGCATAGGAAATAGTACATTACATTTACTGCTACATTCATTTGCAGCATGCAGCTCAACTGGTTTCGTGTTAAAGGCTTACATGGCAACACATTTACAACTCAACTTTAAGCAACATCTTCATACAGCACAATACTCCCTCCTGTGCGTAAGTGAGTCTATTCAAAATGCGTCAATCATTTTAGAGATGTGTGTGCCAGCTGTGAAAGGGCGCTCTGTTTCCAATATCAACACGCCAGTAGAAACTTTTGTAATGGTGAGAACATCAACATTTATCCCCTGGAAGGTCAACATTTCCTTCATTAATCTGACAAGCCACAGAGAGTTAGCGGCCTGAAGAGCTTAGCTAATGGACAGCTGCAATACCCAGCGCAGGACTTTGTGAGTATCCGAGGTAACACTATCTTCAGAGAAGATTGGGTAATTCATAGGTGCCAGTGACAGGTCTGCATGTCTGTGCCACTTTCCCCAGTGCTCTCTGGTTGTCTCAAGCTACAGTTTTTGCTGCTCGCAAATCAATATCTCTTTTTACTTCTCATTGATTGCCTAGCGGTGGGACCAACCTAAGCAGGACTGTTATGACATTTCTAGATTTCCCCCTGTCCTTGGAACAATCAATTACACGCGCATGGCAATCAAAACCTCTTTGCAAAATGAACCTGCTCCATGACATTTTCATCTCCCGGATTTATGCCGTGTAAAGAATAAAAAAAAAAAAAAGGAAAAGAAAAAAAAAGAAGAAGGAGGAGGTCTGCTGGAAAGGCAGAGCACACGCTAACAACGCAGGTCAGGATCACTGATAAAATCCCCAGGCTGGCTCATCTGCTTTCTCTGTTTTCACTCACATGTAAGCAATGTGCCGAGTTAATTGTCCCCGTGCATTTAACAACACTTAAGCAACTGTACTCATTTGCTGTTATAAATAGGTGTGAAATGTCAGTCAAAAAGTACTCGCGTACAAAACACAATTCTAAAGTTATGAAGGTCTTTTGTGACTGTAACGTCAGAAACAGGATGGTGCATTTTTATAAAAGTCACCATGATGTGAGCTATCATTAGAATGAGACACACATGCCACAAGGTTTAATATTTGACAGTGATATCTGACTAACTCAGTCAGCGGCACACGTCAAGATCAAACAGACACATTGTCAGACATCCTGATGATAGTCTTGATGACACATCTGAAGTTAATTCTGAACCGAATCACATGAGAAATGGTGAAGAGCTAATTCTGAGCCCCGGAGCCATCTGTAAAAGATCTGTAAACACCTCTCTCTTCATTGTTCCCTGTCAGGAAACAGTCTCCCCGAGCCCAAGGACACTGCAGAGTAAAGAGAGAACAATCACACTCAGTCTGCTCTCTTTGACAAAAAAAAAAAAATTTTGTCTGGAGGTTAATTGATATCACAGAATAAAATAGTTTTTGACTTGCTTTTTAAATAGGAATGTGTCATTAGTTCCCATCTGACCCATTATTTCAATTCAACACTTTGGTGTTAAATTACTCCAATCATGTCCTGAAAGGACTTCAAAACTATGCAGACACGCATGCAACTGAGTCCATATCCTGTTGTGTTTAGAAGGAAATGGTGATTAAGAGTGTTGTGGTGCACATTATGGTCAAGATAAAGAGAATAAAACTTAGATTAGATAATGAAAAGTGGGTTAAAAGCAGCCATGAAACCCCACAAAGTGGTTTTGCTGGATCTTTCTGAGGCTGCAACTACAAAACCATGAGACGGAAACACTCATGTTAATTTTTGTATGCATGATGGAGATGTTACTTAAAGCGCATTACTTACTTCACTAAACACAAGCTATTCATGCAGATAAATGCCTTGCTTTAATACACACTCAACTTTAATATTTAATAGTCTAATATAATCAAATAAAAACTCAGAGCTCAAAAAGAAAAAAAAAAAACAGAGACATGTACGACTTGAGGACAGATTGTGAACACAGCAAATGGCACAATGTGCTCAGATGGACCCAGAGCCAGATTAATATGATAGGATCGCAAATATGACACCATATCCTGCCATCTGGCTGTTCATTTGGGCAAAAATGATCACAATAATTATGGCAATTAATCAAAAATGTTTTCACAACCAACATTCTGTTAACTAAAAATACAGAGAACTCTGCAATTCACAATCAACACATGCATAAACACAAAAATATCCAAAGACAGCCACTCTGAGCATGTTCGGTTTGGGTTATAAGGCTGTTTTTTTTTTTTTTGTTTTTTTTTTTTTGATTTAATGATACAAACATGGGGATTTCTAAAAGTCTGTCTTTGTATGTTGGATGGGGGCTAATCATGATATTTACTGAGCCACATCAGATTGCCCTGATTAGCTCCAGGAGCCCCCTTCCCTCCATGATGTCACGGAGCAGAGCTGCTCCTTTTGATGCCTACTAGAAGCTTCTGCTCCGAGACGCATCAGTCGGCCCGCTGCCTAATTGGAAGTGAGCGGTGGGAGAGCATTGCAATCTGCACTCCAGCACCTAAGTCATCACTTTAAACGTGCCACAGCCGCCGCATCACATGCAGTTGCCTGGTGTTGCATCTCACCAAAGGGTCTCCTATCAGCACCGGCAGGGACAATTATACACACACAACACTCCCACCCTGTCTCACAGGGCTTCACCAAGCCAGCATCACACAGCCAGGTGGATGTTTGCTATCTGTATATAATGTACAAAGATATACACAGAGGCAACTAAAACAATTGTTAAAGGCTTTATGCTGATGCAGACACATTTTATTTGTCCAGGTTTTGAGTCTCACATTTACATTTACTTAAATACTGTGGAACATTATAGACTACTACTTTAGTATTTCCATTTGATGTTTTTTTATACTTTAACTCTACAACTTCCCAGATGAAAATCTTGCAACTGCAGCTATAAGTTACTTTTTACATTAAAACATTTGATCAGTTTGTAAAATATGATGCACTGATATAGATTAAAATCTAATTTACATGTTAATGCATCAATAATAATATTGTAATGATAAATAATAACATTGACAGTAACCAGAACTTTGACTTTGATACTTTAAATTGCTGATATGTTTTCTGTACTTTTACAAAGTAAAGTTTTTAATATAGGAATTTTACTTTGATCAAGTATTTTTAATGTCATGTTGATACTTTTACTTCAGTAAATAATCTGAAATCTCAAAGAGAGAGAGAGGCAAAAAAAAAAATCCATAACTGTCTGCCTGGCCAGATGCCACCAAAGGTAAGTGAGAAAATATGTTGTTTTTTATTTTAGGTGAAGCAACCCTTTAAATTACCGGCTGCTGAATAAGCTGTAATGGGCTGTTTTGTATAAACAGTAAAAAAAAATATACTGCACACACTGTGATTGCCTTCTATTCGTCCTCTTCTGCTAACAAGCAAAGGTAAATATAAACAATTTGGCGAATGTGTGGGGTAACGTTACAACTGAAGAGGCTTAAAAGCCTCAGTGTATATTTGTCAGATTATAGATGATCTTTTCTGCCCTGACTGATACAAAGTTCCAGTTGGTGGAGCAGAAGCAGGGCAGCTTCAGCTCCAGTGTATTTTCCACTTGCAGGAGGGTAATATGTGTGCGTGTGTGTGTGTGTGTGTGTGTGTGTGTGTGTGTGTGTCTGTGTGTGTGTGTGTGCGTGTGCGTGTGTGTGTGTGTGTGCGTGTGAGCAGGGGGGGCGCAGCCTCGTGCCGCTCTGTCACTTGGTTTCTGAAGAGCCCATGACACGGCTCTCCAGGAGCGACATGATGAGGTCTGATGGTTCCTTTCTGCAGAATAGCAGTTTACCCCTCATTCACCCTTATCAGAGAGGGAACCCATCATCTTACAGTACGCCACTCAAACCGCTTCGCATATTGGAGCTGACCAGTCGAGCAAACAGGGCGGTACTAATAAAAGACCATCTTGCTTCGGTTCAAATTTCCCTGATTGAATGTCAGTCAGGAATGTTTGCGTGGCAGCGGGGAGGAAAGTGGGCCATCGTTTAAAGGACCACTGCCTTGCACACATAAGGCCTTTGTTCTAGTTTTATGAG
This sequence comes from Rachycentron canadum, assembly GCA_038496675.1. Classification (NCBI taxonomy): domain Eukaryota; kingdom Metazoa; phylum Chordata; class Actinopteri; order Carangiformes; family Rachycentridae; genus Rachycentron; species Rachycentron canadum. The sequence continues at coordinate 5,512,224 of CM076651.1, forward strand.
ATACTGAGTGAAAGGTATGATGGCCTACACTCCAACGTACCTAACGTGCTGTTTGTTTTTCAAGCCCACTAGCCCGACTAAATAAAGAGCCTTTCCATTCCAGATCAGTCATTGTCTTCTGTTTTGTAATCGTCATATGATTCTGTTTTATTTTGCATCCGAGGAGCAATATCCAGGATTTAATTGTCTTTAATATTAAATTGGTCTTTTATTTCCTTGTGATCTCATGTGTGATTTCATGATATAATATTCTAGTATCAAAAACAGCAGCCTCATTCTTCCCTCCATGGACTGTATTACATCTAGTGCTCCCCTGAGATCAGTAGTTGTGTATATGGTACATACAGTCCCCGCATCATAAACTTTGCATGAACCCTAAACACTGGCCCTCCCAAACAACAGCAGCCCTCCATCAAGGTTAGGCCTTCATGAATCTGATAGTGCAGCTGGAAGAGTCTGTCTGTGTGTGTGTGTGTGTGTGTGTGTGTGTGTGTGTGTGTGTGTGTGTGTGTGTGTGTGTGTGTATTAAAACAATCTGCATTTCACTAACTCTTCCCGCTCGCCCTGTCCCTGTATGGATCTTTCATTAGATTCTGGATGGGTTCCAGCCAAAGCTTTCCTTGTACAAGCAGTTTTATGCAGTTTTCAGCAAAGGGAGGCATTTTTTTTACATTCCAAGTTCATTAATAGTAGATTGCCACTTTTTCCCTTCATTAAATACAATGAGGCTACAGAGTGAATTTGCAGCTGAAGCGTGGTACTGTCAGCTTCTAGCGGGACCAAAGGCTGCTTCATGGCAAGCATAAAGGGAGAGAAGCGAGCCCGCCAAACCTGGAGCTCTGTGGGACAAGACGAGCAACAGTAAGAGAGGCAGAAATGCTTCAAAACAGCCCGCTCCCTCCTATTCAGATTCATTTTAATGGCAAATTTGTTGTCAAGTGTCCTCCACAAAATGATTAGGGCCCGCTGCTTTCTGAAAAGTGCAAACTTCTGGATTTGCCTGGTGCGCACTGTCACTTTGACAGCCCATTCTAAGAACAATGGCTGCCCAAATAGTGAAATGTGTTGGCACCCAATAGTTGAAAGTTTCCCCTTGAAACAGGCTTTCTGCTGTTTGTGGGTATTCTGCTGTGTTGATATCTAGATGTTGATTAGAATGAAAAAAGAAGCCAGTGAATTGGGCTCCCCAGAGCAGGCACATCAACCATTGTAAGAGATTGACAGTCGCTCCATTGAGCCAATTATTTCTCTTCGTAAGACCTGTTTCAATAAAAACTGGTTAAAGACTACAGTCATTGTGTGAGTGTCTGAATTAAACTACTGGTAGAATTTACAGAAAACCAACAGTATTTAATGGCAGGACTGCCCACTTAGTGCTGCTTTTACTACATGTAATAATTACAGACATAATATTGTTTCCATTAACAGCTGAATACAGTCTCAGAGCGAATGCATTAAAAAAAACAGTCTACTCCAGGTACATGGGTTATTATTACGTGCTCACGTTTTGCCAAATTATCCTCAAGTCACCTACAATAAAAAAAGCATAATAAAACCAGATGCAGTGCCCTGTATGTGTGGGATATATGTTTGTTAATACCACGCTGCAAACATATCAAATCTGTTCAAATATTGCCACTGGAAAAGTCAGTGCAACAAAAATATTTTCTTTGTGCTATATCCTCATTTAGCCCACGAGTCAGCGGCGTGACATTTCTAAGGTGTTCAGCTGTAATGGAGGAGGAGTAGGTGCTGACTCGCGAGACGAGCATGCAACCGTTTTATTCATTGCATGGGAGAAAGTGGTTAATTTATTGAAAAGAAGGTAGGCGGACGAAGCAGCAGAACGGAACTGATACCCTGCGTGGCTGTAGGTTGCGCACCGAGGGGGAGGAGAGAGAGGTGGAAGCAGGGAGGAGGAGGAAGAGGGAAGGAGGGAGGAGGGGGACTTAGAAAAAAAAAAAGGAGGTTGAGGGAGGTGGAGACCAGAGCGACAGAGGAACGGTTAATGGAAATGAGTGACAGGCTTTCAGAATGATTTACAACGGGTGGCGCTGCGGCAGAGCCAGCGCTTGATGGATGATCCTGAAAGACGGAGACGAACCATAAATCATGTCTTTGAATCATTGACAGAGATAAAGGAGGGGGAGAAAAAGCAATGGCATTGACGTTCATTCTTCCAATAATGTACATTGACGAGTTACACTACGGAGCCTTAATTAAAAAGTGAACACGGGTCTTCTCCTTCTCTCAACTCACCCCCCCACCCCCCACCCTCCTTTATCCCTC
>CM076651.1:5514900-5537400 GCA_038496675.1 Rachycentron canadum
TCCTTTATCCCTCCTCCCACCCCACCACCACCCACCCACCCCCGCCGGCTACGCTCCCTTCTTCTCTATTGCGATATCAATGGTAATTAAAGATGCAGCATCCCCAGCCCCTGTCCCACAGCCACTTCCTCCAGCTTCCCACAGCAGCCAGATTAGATAAGTACTCTGCTAAAAGATAATGTCACCCCTCAACAATATCAATGTGGGCCCGGCCAGTTTTGTTTCTACATCTGTAAACACAAGCTGAGATGAGTGGGGAGACGAGGCGGGGGGGGGGGGGGGGCATTTGTTTCTTTTAAGGCAGAAACAAACAGAAATCCTGGGGTTAAGCTCTCATGAATACACATGACAGAAACTAAACACTGATAGTCTTCAGTTACATACGTCGTCATGTTGGTTTTAACCTGCAACACAGCATTTATAATATTGGATTTTATTATTTTTCCAAGTGCCACTGAGTCTATACTCCAAACATCCCGCCTCTTAAAAATTGTGTTGTTCTGTCTTGAGTGCAGATGGCACTTTGATAAACAGGAGGAAGCCCTGTAGGAGCAGAGAGCCCTGAATGAGTGGCATTCCACATCAGCTGAGCTCCCTTAAAGTGCACACAATAGAGCAATGAGGTGAAAGTAATCCTAAACATCTGTCTTATATGTCCTACACGCACAGGCTGTTTGTTCAAGTTCTAGGAAAGACATTAGCAAGTGGGGAGAGAGACGGAGAGAGAGAAGAGAGAGGAGGATATATCAATTCATGCACTAGTTCTCCAAAGGGATTAAGCAGGGCCTCTGTTGTCTGTCCTCTTGCTGCTCTGGCAAACAAAATGGAGAAGCTGCCCTACTAATGCAAATACCCTCTTTCATGACATACTGTAGCAAGCATGTTTAGATGAATACTTAAAACTACAATATATCACCGTGATTGTTTTTAATTATTTAAACTCTAGATTTTTTTATAGCTTTGATTATGGGGCTTCTGCAGAAACCACAGCACAATGTAAAGCTGCTAGTAATAAAACTATTCTTTGTGTTTCATGGCGGGAGGCAGCTTTTTCTTCGAGGCCTCGCGGAAGCCTGTTCTGCCCCGTGTGAGAAAGGACAAGTGATGAGAATATCGCAGGCCCGGTGCACTGTCCTGTTTGACGGCTGTGTGGGGAGGCTGGGGGGCAGCCGGTCAGCCTGCTGCATATGGGGATATTCACCGACAAAAAAAAAAAAGACACACAAAGCTGTCGCTCTGTCTCACTCTCCATCCCTGTCCTGCTGTGAGAAGACATTTTGGCAAGCTAAAATGGAAAGGAATACACAATGGTCATCTAGCGCTGAAAAGCTGTAGCAATAATATTGGTCAGGCAAAAGGCTGCCCTGCCCAATGTGTGTGTGTGTGTGTGTGTGTGTGCATGTTTATGAAAGATTCATGCTCCAACACAACACAAAAGCTCATACTCGCAGGCTTTGCACGATTCGAGAATCATTTTCACTTGAAGGCTTGAAGTTGTTCATATCATGTTTGATCGCATCCTCGCATCAAAACACAGTTTGATGGACAAGGGAAATAATTACTTGTCATTCATGTGTCTGTGGTTCCTCTTCTCTCCTCTTTTGTTGCTGTTAAACATGTTCCTCTGTTAAACACTTTTTCCCCTCGCCAAACTCCAAAAAACGCTCCAAGTCAACTTTCAAGTCGAACTCTTAAAGTGAAAACGAAAACCATTTCCTTGAATTCACAAAAAGAGGAATAGGAATCTGTGAGGCTCATGTTTCTGACAGCTGACTGTTCAGCTGAATGAATCAAAGGGTTTGAGCGTAATGAACTTCTTGGAGTCTCTGTCATTAGCGGCGATAGCTCTCGTTGATCTTAAATGGTCTTAAAAGATGATCCATACAGTAATGAAGCCAGCTCTGCCTCTGGCCTGGAGCCCATAAGAGGACATAATCAAAGTCACGGGGGATACGCCAGAGCTACTGTTACCAAACAACATCCCTCCACTTCCCTGTTGTCTGCTGTTTTTAAAATTAAAAACAAGAAAAATCTGTTTGTCGTTACACTGTAGTTTCCGAACCCTAAATATTCAAATTCATAGCATGTGTTTTCAAGGGGCCCTGTCAGCTGGGACCACAGAGCAGCAGGACGGCTTACAACCTACTGGGTTTTTGGAAAAGCAGCGTGTAGTGTCCAAGGCCCACCCTCCTCCTGACTCTTCTGCTGGGACCACCCTGCTCGCTGTGTTGCGCTACATGACAGGACGATGCTGCTCAGTCCTTGGACCCATCGCATTGTTTTTCTTGGACCATGGTGAAAGCAAATAGCAGCTAAAGGGCCCCGGCGCTCGCAGTAAAAACCAAAAACCCGTGCAGTCATTCATCAAAGCCCGGACAACTTGCTACTCCCCCACCAACTACCAACCCCCCCAAGGCATGGCCATCCCCCCCTCCACACACACTCTGGGTTTTAACTAGGACTCCAAATAATTCCAGAAATGACAAATGATACTTATATCTCTGGCCTGTGCCGAATCAATAAGCATGCAGAACAACTATCCATCTTGAGAGGTATCGACAGACGTGGCTCGACATCGGCAGAGAAGCACTTGGTGGCTTTATTCAGGATTGGGACGGGAGGGACGGATGAAAACAGGAGAAACAGTGCGCTCACTTTTAAATTACAATAAACCACCCAACACTGGTAACAATCAAAACCCCATTAGAGCAAATGCAGCATCCGGAGATATTTTTCTGATCACATCAGGTCCTCACAATGAGAAGGCCCACTGACCGTCTGTGAAAATATGCACGACCCAGTGAACTGGGATGGGGGTTATTTTAACAGGAGCACCAGCACATGTTTACATGGCAGTTGTGTGCCGAGTATGAGCTGATGGGTGGCGATATGGCCCCTTCTCTGGTCCCCCCCGACTGGATCGGAGCAGCTGACAGATAGCACTTCAGAGCAGCTTTAGCTGCAGCTCCCCTTGAGGGGCTGTGATTGATGACTCGCACTGCCACCTAGATCCATTTTCTCCTCCAATCTGACTCCTCACAGGTAGAGTGGAGTCCTGGCTCTCTCTTTCTCTCTGCCCCTCCCTCCCTCCCTATCTCTCTCTCTCTCTCTCTCTCATCTCTGTTCAAATTCGAGTGGCTCATTTTTTGCAAAGGAGTTTACCAACAGAGCGACTTCAAAACACCTACTTTGAACAAATTAAAAACAGAATCATACAGAGGAAATAATTTGAACTAAATGCCTTGCAAAGCCATTTTGATCCTGAACATTAGAGATCAGAAAAGTAAAGAAGAGGAAGAAAAAAACAATGAGATGTTTCAAGGCATAATGTCATTAGCAGGGAAAATGTTAAGACCCAGGACCCCTGCAGGTCTGAAGGCATTTAAGAACAGTTAACTTAGCCATCTGGTAGACAATTACACAGGAACAAACACACCGCCTCAGCAAATAAAGCCTGGCTCATCAATCACTAGAATGGCCAGAAGTTGGCCTGTTATTCCCTCTGATTTAATAACCCGATGAACTGCAGCGTTATCCACTGCGAGTCTTCAAGTCAACTGGAGAACAACCCAACATTTACCAACAGCAGAGAAGCTCAAAGTGTGAAGTACATGTCCTCGCAGATGCAATTATTTTTCTTTTTTTATTTATTTTGTATTTAATCAGTTGTTGATGTTATGAAATATTTTAGTGCTTAACCAAAAAAAAAAAAAAAAAAAAAAACCTTGATTGTTTCTCCAAAATTATTATTACTGTAATTTTCACCAGGCTGCGAAAATAAATGAAAGTGAAAAAGAAGTGCAAGGTTAAAAGTAAAAACATTTAAAACAGTCGCTGTTTCCAGTTTCAAGTAGTTAACTTAATTAACATTTGCCCCGCGCTTTTAATTGCAATCATACTTCCCTATGGGACCAGAATGTGAATTGTCTGGTAATTGCAGATGTTGATGTGAGATGGTGACACAATGTCAAGTCTGTTTCCGAAAATTACTGAACAAAAAGGAGGACGATCAGGAATCCACAGCCACCAAATGAACCCTGAAATTCATTTTATGAAGTTAAGACACAACAGTGAAGAACTGCTGACCCAGACTCATACATACAATCAAGCACCATGCTATCACACACCGGTAGTGAAGGAAATAGATACCTAAGTGTAAAAAGGCTAAGATGCAGCCTGAATTTCACCTGGATGCAGGTCAGTCATTGTCAGTTTCACGGGGGTGTTTTCTGAGCCAAGAACATATTCATCTGTGTTTCTGGGTTGTGGCCTGCACGGCCTGTGTGGAAAGAAAAGAAGTAGGCCACCGCTGCGGTCTCCGATTCTCCTCAGTACACGCGTCACCTGCCAGCTCATGTGGCCCAGCTGAGATGTGAACAGGTCTGGCAAGAACCAAATGTTTTCATTTACCTCAGGGGCATCTACACTCTTCTTTAGTAGGCGGTGGCAGGCTAACATGTCAAGAAACCGGCCCGGGACTCTGGGCCTCTGGGAGAGGTCACGCACTCAGAGCACGGGTTCAGAAAACATCAAGATAGAACTACTCTCTGCAAGAAGAGAGGCAGCCCAGACCTCTGCATTGCACAGTGCTGCAGCCTCCATGTTCAATATTACCAAACAACATCAACATCAGATGTGTTGTTAATACATGGGTAAAGCCAGAGCAAAGGCAGCTCTGGATCATTTTGATCCCAACACCTTGAAACCTGAAAATGTGCTTCATTACACCTTCATGCTCAGGTATGAAATGTGTTCACATTGTTTGATGAAATCTACATTCTACTGGGCAGCAGGGGGTGGCGGTGCTTCTCAGGCTAACCTCAACACGTCTATTTCTAGCTGAGGACTTGCTGACAGCACATTTAACTTTGGGATCCACACATGAGAGACAGCTAACAGTTGCTGACAGCTGAAACACACCGAGCCCCCATTTCCCTATACAATACCTTATTGACACTTCTCATTTGATGAGGACTTCAAGTAACTTTCACATGGAGAAAAAAAAAAGTTGGTATGGTGGGTACAGAAATATAAAGAAAATGTTGATTTCCAGCCAACTCATGGCAACCAGTAGTTCCTTTGCAGAGAATCTGGGAGGGGCTGGATTGGGATATGTGTGTGTGTGTGTGTTTTGGGGGGGGCAGTGGCTGTCTATAGAAGCCTGATTTATGATCTACTCAGTTTTGCATGTGTGTTCACAGGTTTGTGGGAGTTACACTCAATTAGAGCAGCAGGGGTTAGAAGTATGTTTTTCTGAGGATAAGTTAAAGCTTGACACGTTTATTTCTGCCAGTGCAGCTGAACAGCTGGTGACAGCCTATCAAAAGTCGTTTTCTTTGATCACCCAACTCAAAATGTGGGAAATAGTAACCATCCCTGACAAGTGAAGAGAAAAATCCAAAGGAACACAAAATGTTTATAAAGCACAATCTTAAATACCAGTCAACACAACTGAGAGCAGAAAATAACTGTATGGTGAAGATGAAAATGTCATCGCTTAGCAGGACAACGGGAAACTGACAAATGCAATGCTAATCAAATTTGTAAATTCAAATTAGCTTAAATATAATTCTTGCAAAGCATGACCAAGGGAGCCTGCATCGAACCAAAAGAGAGAGAGCGACTTAATGGATTCAGCAGGACAAAATCCCCCAATTACAAGTTAAATGCTATGTCCCTTTGCAAATTTATATAAAACTAGTAAATCTTATTTTTGAGACATTTAATGATTGAGCCAGCCAGTGAGACGGGGGAACAAAGTACCAGCGTGAGGAGTTACTCATATCCCTGTTGAAAAACTCCTCCGTTTAATGATTCACCACTAAGGAGAGTCCACACACTTCCAGAAGAATTCAAATCCCTTTTCCCACAGCCTCTTTCAGTCCGTATGATAAATGACACCCGTCATTCCGCCGTTGCCAAACAGCACAGAGGGGAATTGTACTGATATATGATTCACAAGAACAGGAAATAAACTCTGCCTTTCTCTGTAGCTCTCCCTCTTGCCAAGTAGGACGGACCTGGACAGTGTCAAGGCTCTCATGGTGGAGGCAGTGGGAAGGCTGACGGCGCTGAAACCCAAAAAGGGAATAGACAGTGGGTTTCCAAAATGAACTCTTCCCCCCTCTCTCTCTGTCTCCCTCTCTCAAAACGCTGGAGCTCCTGATGACTGATGAAAGGCGCAAGAGCCACTGAATTAAAATAACAGCGGCATCTATGGGAATGAGCTTAGGAGGATCAAAAAAATTAAACGAAGGGCACGGTAAAGTCTGCAATTATCAAACGGGAAAAAAAAAAATATAGAATGAGCAACCTCCGCCTGCCCCCAATTACAATGTAGCAAGCAAGGCTAATTACTGTGCCTTGATTATTTCAGATTTCTGAGTGAGTGAGAATGACAATGACTTGGAGAGATGGGGTTCAAAGGCAAGTACACATAGATGTAACAAATTTAAATGAATGTTTGAATGAAATAAAAACATTTGAATAAAATATTCAGCCGCTGTTACACCCTCTACTGTATATTCTGCTGATAAGCAGTGAAGCAGTCGCGCTAAGTTGGTGCTCTTGTGTCAGAGACAGACGGAGAGGCACATCCTGCTGCTGTGCGGCTGCTCGCCTCCAGGCTAGCCCCTTCAGGCCAGCGCTCAGCGGTAGGCCTCCCACTCGGGCTCAGAGCACAGGGATGTGCCCAGGGCCAGGACCAGCAGCACTCAATCACCCAGACAGCGACATCCTTTCGCCATCACCATCAGAGAGGCCCCTTTGGGGTGGTGTGAGGGAGGGAGGATGGGTGGATGGGTGTGTGGGGGGGTTGGGAGAGATATTTATGAGTCGAGCGTTCACATACACGCCCATGCGGCTGCGATTCCGCTGATATACTGTCGGCTGGACTGTGGGATGGAGCCATATAGTTCATCTCCTCCTCATTTTTAGCCCCTAACCAGACCCCTGTAAGTGCTCCTCTGAGCTTTACAGGTTGGGCCTGATGCAGGAAGCAGACAGCGAACACTGCATGTAAATCTACTACTCCAAATGTGACTGTGAATTTGGAGTTAGAGGCTAGTTATTGTATCTTATTGTCAAAGATTGTTTTGTTTAAAAAAATTGTGAAGCAAATGAGCAAAATAAGTTTCAGCACAGGAAAAAAATTATGCACAAGCTGCACTATTTTGGCACTATTTGTTACAAAAGATACTTTGAGTCAAGCCCTACACGATGAGCAGCATATGTTTACCTAAAAGGTGTATTTTAATGCCTCTTTACCTTTGATTTCAGAGCAGAATAATTACAGAGGAAGCCATGTAAAACCCTGTGGCAGATTAGGGAAGTGAGTTGGAAATGGGTTCAAATTGTCGTTCTGAAGTAAAGAGGCTACTTTGCACCACAAGGGGTTTCTTTCCTCAGGCAGACCAGGGGATTAAAAGAAGCCATAAAAGGTCCCTGTAATGGCATCAGTAATGTCTTGCTGCCATTAAAAACGGTGAGAAAAACATCTGCTTTGCATTTTTCACTCCCCTGCTACTCATTTGTCTTTCAAACTATCTGAGAGAGTGCCTCGGCTTCAATGCGCTCATATTTTTTCAGAATAAGTTTATTCCACAGACCTCGTCCGATCAACATCCGCCTGAAACATGGGCCGTAGTATTTTGCAGCTGCCAAACCCAGGGCTAATTTGCAGTGGCCACATATTATGAAACAGTGCAATTTGTAATCTTGTTGGGAGCATTATCCAGAGCACATTTTCAAACCAGCAAACTGTGCTAACTGGTTCCTGTGCTGCAGCACATCAACATCCTTCAGTAGTGTTCATTTTCTTCTTTACTTTAGCCAAAAACAGATTTTTACAACTATCTGTATCACGCCCAGTTCACATAATAGCAGCCAGCTTAGAGTAAACACCTTGATTGCTTTATGGCTAGCCCCTAACCATTAGAGGTGCACTGTATCCTCCTTCTCCTGGGCTTCTGGGAAGCTGAGGCCCCGCAGTAATCTTTTCTCTGCTAACCCTTTAATAAACCATAGCCTGCTTCATTAGCCTCCCCTCACTGAGTGATTGATCGGTGCCAGTCACAGAAACCCCATCCTTGCTCTGCCTACCTCTCCTCAACCCACTAAATAAGGCACTTTTTTTTTTTTGCAGCCAGCTACCACCCATCACACTATTAAAGGAGAGTATTCAGCGTGAGCCAAAGAGGGAGTGGCATCAGCCGCGGATGGCAATGCAACAGTGTTCCTTTTGTTCAAAGGCTGGGTCAAAATCAATTTATAGGATGCACTATACTGGGCTCAGTATATTAGATTCTTATGGGTTCAGATTCAGTCCTGACGCATGAAAGCAAAAAAGACAAAATAGATTCAGTGAGATTTCAACAGCGAGCTGTTCGTATTACTCTGACGAAAATACATTAAGAATGCAGACTGACTGAGAAAAAAAAAAGATGGGATTAAAGGTGCAGTTTATAGACAGTATGACTCATTATTTTGCCTATTGCTTAACAGGTCTATTATTATTAAATTACATTCACTGTAATTCTATTACACTCATTTATAGCTGGCTAAATATCAGAAATTGGACTGAAAAAGTTTTGGCAAATTTTGATAATGTCCTTAAATTACACATTGGAACATGGATTATATAATTAGAGAGGGAAAACGTCTTTACACCCACTTTACAAACTGTACTGATTCAGATAAAAAAAAATGAAAGACACCATAATTGCTTGTAAAGAAAAGCTACAGGATGCAGGTTCAAAAAGACAAACAATGCAACAAATACTGAGTTAAGGTTCAACTACAGTTGATCTAAAATGCAACCAGAGAGAAGAAGAAATGCATAAGATTACCATAAGCATACAGATAATACAGCATTACTGTAATAATGACATATCATTTTCCTGTCTCCCATTAGGAGCTGGACTCTTTTCTCTTTAGTGCTACCTACAATGTCTGTGCTGTGTGATCTCTCACTGCTCTACAGTGGAGGAATAGAGAGATACAGAGGGGAGAGGTGGTAGATGCTGCTCAGCTGCAGTGATAAAGTCAGTAATATCACTATCTCGCCCTCCTCTCCCAAGAATTGCTATAAACCTATTTCGAAAATTGCACCCATATATTCAGCGAAGACAGTTAGCTCATCCCGGTGACAGTGCAAACTTTTAGGCTGAATTATGCCAGTGTCATTCAGAGGGGTTTATCAAAGAGGGTCAATAACTCACAGACCCAAATCTGAGATAGGCCGGCCCTAGATCCTCTCCCTCTCTGCTACAGGCAGCTGCTGTGCTGCCGTGGAACAGCCTGCTGCTATTGCTCAGGACACAAGATGGTGCCCAGTCACACTACTACATGACAACACTGGAAGCTGGTGCAGCTCCAGGACAAGCAGAGGCAGGAACACACGTTGACAGACCAGACAAGTCACTGGACAAATACCAAGTTTAGAGACAGAAACTAACTTTCACAGGACTGTGATTAATGGTTATTTTCATGATTGATCTGCTGAGCATTTTCCTGATTAATCAATTAATTGTACTGTCTGTAAAATGTCAGAAAAATGGCTGCCATATTATCCCAAGTAAACATATTCAGCTTTAACAGTCCAAAACAAAAATTGCATTCAGTTTATTGTTATATAGAACAAAAAAATAAATAATCATCAAATAGTCAAATATGAAAACAGGAACAACTCAAATTTGCTTGAAATTTTTCATGAATTATCAAAATAGTATTTTTCTGATGATCAATCGACTGATGAATTGTATCATTATTTGGTGTTAAATTCAATTAAAACTTTTAAATACAATATTAAATACCAAATTTAACATATTTTCCACATTGACACTGGGACAAAAAGACCTACAGTTATTTCATTTTTATTTTCAGTATACTCATTTATTATAGAGAATTTTTTTTGCCAGTATCTCCCATAATTCATAAACATTCATAAACATTTGCATAAACAGTTCGAAATGATCTATTAATGTAAACTAGGTCCAGATAAGAAAGAAAGTTTATTAACTAATTTAAATTTAAGTTTTAGCAAAAAGTGACATTAGTTCATTATGAGTTGATCATCCTGCTAGCTACTGTGGCTAACATTAGCAGCAAGGAAACAATATTTAAGAGCTATGTACTTTTACTTTATGTGCACATCTGATTCATAATATTCTGAACATGTAGGAAAAATAAATCCAGGATGTTTATTTCTCTTTATAAATAGTCTGTGTAGTGTGTGTCTTTTTGTTTTGACGTGACATGCAGATGTTTGTCTTGAGAAATGAGAAAACATTTAACTTTGCTCTTTTCTTAAACCGACCTTAACAACCACGGTGATTCAGTGCTGACAAACACCTAGAATGGAGACAAACATTTCTCAGTTTCTAAATGAAATCTTGTGTTTCCGGCACATTTACCAGAAACCAAGGCTTCTATCACAATTGTGCTAACACACACACACACACACACACACAAACACACATAAAAAAAAAAAAAAAAAAAAAAAAAAAATACATTGATGCCATTTTGCACCATCTTAGACTCAAAAAAACATTTCACCCTGACACTTATCTGCAATTAGCCATGTTAGATGTTTGCCATGTGCAAACACTTAGCAGAATTTGACATTCATTTGATTCTAATGGGATTTTCAGTGGGGGTTTTTGCCTGTAGGATGTTGCAGTGCAAATGCATGACTGTTCACAAAAAAACATTTGTCACTTGGGGACAGAGTAAATTGGTATCATTTATTGGTAAAACAGACATTTTATATTTTCCTCGGTAGGTCAGACTGAATTTTAGTGTTCCTTTAAATCCTTTTGGCCCTGCTCTGTCTGTAGTCTGAAGGGTGATATCACCTGCAGCTGTTTACAATTAGCTGAATTGTGTCCCGTAGCGGTGCTTAAGTTTTACTCACCCTCTTTAAAATCAGTTTTTTTCCATATGGCCAAACATTGAAGCTCCTTATATGAGCCCAATGCCACTGGACCTACGCAGCCTTAAATACAAATTTTACTCATTTTAAAATAACGTCATGGAAGAAGTTACTGGATTTACTGGTCTAAATGGTTTCGTTTGGGGTTGACCAGCATAAAGCTCAGTCACTACAGTCACACGAACTATATTCATTTTCATGACTGTTGAATGTGTTGAGAGAATTGCGTTGTTTAAATACACAGGTGACACCACCAAAATATAACCTGCCCTCATGACAAGAGACTCATCGGCTGCTGTACACAAACTCCTGCTGCGCTGGTCAGCAGGAAATGTGTGTTTGGGTCAGAGTGATACATGCCCACATATTCTCTGTGTAAGCTGAACTGTAAAAGACACTGGGGTCTATCAGACACCCACAGCCACAAGCTATTTTGCATCTTCCAGGCCTCAGATGACAGACAGTTGCATGAGTATCCACATGTTTATAATACGGATGGATAATACTGTTGTCACATATTGCCCAGATGTGGACCACAACAATACAGACTCATTTCTGAGCTCCATAATGTCACTGGTATATATATTAAAAAAAACTATCAAGTGCTATTTGTGAGATTGAGCTTTTACATTGACAAAATGTAAAAGAGACAAAACAGCGAGAGTGTGATATAAAGTTGCCCAGATCACCACATCACAGTATTTTCAAATTTCAACCTTCAATTATGGCATAAAAAGAAGACTGAAAATCATCCAGTCAGGTTTCATTCATCAGAATTTTTCTATTTATTATTTTGCAGGCATCTGAATTCCCATGGTTTGGTGCAAATCAGTGTAATCTCTCATTAGGAACAAATAATCTGACTTCAAATAATCAAACAAAACCTGGTGCAGCTTTTGTAATGGCTTGGTAATGACCTCCCATATTAAATTCACAGAAACAGCAACATGAACAATATGTTCTCGGGAAGGTACTTAAAGTATAAACCTCCATAAATGGTGTGTCATCAATAATGATGAGTGAGAGATGCTCGCAAACTGTATACACACTGTGCTGTATACGCCTGTAGGGCAGGACTACATTCCAGTGAGTGGAGCGACACCACGCTTTATCCAGACAGAGGTGGAGATGATCCTCTCTCACAGTGGGGCCTTCCCTTTGTGTACATGTGTGTTTAGGGTTGTCTCGGCAACTGTGAGCCCACTCCTTCATTGGGGCAGAGCTGCCCCGCCTTAAGCGCTGGTGTGCATAGCAGAGGGCAGGATCCTGCTAGCGGAGCTAATAGTCTACCTGAGGTTTAGCTAAGTAGGCGCATGTGTGTGTTGAGTATATATGGCATCATCAAAGCATGCCAATAATTACAGAGAAGGGTTATTACTGTATGTGACTGTTATTTTCATTAACATTCATTTCCCGTCTCCGGTAAGAGTAAATACCCACCCACCAGTTTAATCACAGGTTTATTTCAAACCAATGCAGTTACCTCCATGATATCATCAAGCACTCATAACTTGACAGTGGATACGATATTTATTTTATGAGAAGCAGACCTTTGTGAAGAAGAACAAGAAGAATTCTGGATACAGACAATTGTGAAACTTAAGGCATTTAACAATGAGTCAGTTTTGGAAATAAAGGACGACCGTACAGTGCTGTGCAATTATCCACACAAAAATTCTGAATGTAACAACCCTGGAACTCTCCCTTTCTCTTATTTTTTTTAACAATGCATGATACTAATAACATGGAACTGGTCATGTCCAAATGGGAGCATGTTTGCAGGTCTTTGCAGATTTACGTTGCATTGAAATGCAGGCAACCTTGGCAGGAAATAGGAGTTTGGAAAAAAGCCAGCCTTTCATCATTTTCCCCAAATCAGAGGAGGAAATGAATATGGATGCCCTCAGGCGTGAGGGGAAGGAAATTCAGGGGCTGATGAGGTCCCTGAAGGATGCGTCTGGACAGTACCGGAACTTTTCAGCTGGGTCGCTGCCAGGGTGTTAGGGCTGCCATGGAACATGTAGGAAACACATGCAAACATAAAGGTACTGCCACATGCAAACACGTGCGCAAACCCACAAACGACTAGTGATTACACAGGCACATCAACACACAGCCATGTGCACACAGACTGATTCGGTGACAGGCTTGAAACCCTTCTTGGTTTTACTGTAACAAACAGAAATGGATAGAATAGGTGAAAAGAATGAGACTGATATGAAAGTCATCTTCATGCTGCGTCTTTAAAAAACACAAAGCAAACTAAAGACATAGCAACAATGTGGATAAGCTCTTAGCTAAAAGAGGAATGTGACCATTTTGCACCTGGGTTTAATTCTCAGGGTTTCACAGGACAATATGAACATGTCCTTACTAAACTTACTAAGCCATCCTCAAGCATCTTCCATTGAAAGATTCAAGTCTCAGAATGAAGAGATAAATCTGTTATCGCACTCTGCAAGATGTCGCATGGCACCAACAGGCTCCACTGTGGCATGTGAGGATGTGGCAAACGAGGCATAAGAAAAATAAGAGTGGTCAGATGCACTGAGATCAGCAGCTCGCGGATGAACCACAAGGCTGCCCCCCTGGAAGATGGGTGCAACAACGTATCCACCACATCAACATCTAATTCACTGAGGGAGTGAGGAGTTCCTCGTCAGGGATTATAGGAGATTTTAAAGGAAGCTAAAGTGGTGAAAAGACCAGTGGCACAGAAAAGAAAGAGACTCTGCAGGATGAAGTGCATATTATGACATTTGAAGTAGTTAGTGATAAGTGATAGAACTGTCTTCTCTACTATCAGTTGTTTGATTAATAAGGTTTTTGGATCTGCAAGGTCAGATGCCCTGTTATCCAGTTGTTAGAGATCAACAGTCAGATTAGAAGTAATTTGGACCAATCTTTAGCGTTTGAGCCACAGGAAACCTATCTGACAATGACCCCCTTAAAACATGGCGTGTTCCATCTCTGCAATCTCTGTGGGCCTCATTGTTCCACATGAAATCAAGGGCAAAATAAGAGCTGTTTGTTAGCTTCCCATTTTTAGATTTTCTAAGCTGTAACAATGACGATCTGTGAGTTAGCCAAACTACAGACTGAGACTGCTGACTGTTTCAGTTAATGTGTATGCAAACCAGTTTCTGTATGCTCATCCAGCGATAGTTTGTGGAAAACAACACACTGTTCCATTTTTATATTTACAAAGTTTGGATAAAAAAGGATCTTTTGATTGTTCACAAAAGAAGTGCTGAGACCATCAGCCAAAAGCAATCTAGCATTAGATGACATGACATTTTATAGCTGTGCACATTAAAGCTGGTACTAAGGTACTAACCAACTGCTAATGCTAGCTGATGGTAAACAACAGAAATACCCTGATAATACATCTGAGTACTTAAAACTTATTTATCTTGATCAGGATCTCCAGATATTCAAGGCTGAGCTGCAACTTCCTCTGTCTGTCTTTGCAATTTTAATGTCAGTTAACATGAGCTCAAAAGCTAAAGTACTGAGTAATGAGAGCTGCTAACATATAATCTAAATACAATCTAAATATATACGCTACTAAATATGCATAAAGCTAAATATAATTCAGATTATATCTAATATCTTCAACTTTAATTGTCTATGTCATAATTACAGTAGAATAGATAACACTTAGTTTTTATCTACTTAATGTAATACAAGCATGATTAGAAATTAAAGAGTTGTTTTAAATGTGGTTATCATCTATAAATGTGAGATACAGTAAATTAGTGTGGTTTTCTAAATATAGTTGAATTTCTAAATTCTTTTAAGTTGGCTGTAGGCAAAATGTTCATTAAAATATTTCTTACTGGAACAAACAAAGGCATGTTTGTTCTTAATCATCCTAAACTTTCATCTGTAATGTTTTTAGACTTTCCTAAAAGCTCTCATTTGTAAAGTGTAATTAAAACAAATCTAATTAAATATGTCTACTATCAGTCTGGGCCTGTGTGACCCAGACAATCTTGGCTTAACTGCTGATTGTATTACACTTACAGTGTGTGTAAGTAAGCAAGTAAGAGTGCAGCTCTGATCAGACCTAATAGGTTATGATTCAACTACTGTTCATCCCCCCTCAATCTCATCTTTCCCTCACATCCAAATCAGGTTTGGGCTCACAAGTGAAAACAACCAGACTCTCTGTAATAGTGATGATGGAGCAGATTATATTCGTGTTATTTCCAGATCCATCAGTGACCAGCCGCTGCACCACTGTCCTGTGCGGGTCAGTCTGTTAAAGTCAGGGCCTTTGGCAAAAGCAATGATCTGTGTGTGACCTCTGTTACATTTTAGGGATAAGAGGGCCCCAGGCGACAGTTACCAGGGATACACTATACAGCACGGGGAGGACATGTCAGTCACTAACACAGCGAGTGAGAGAGAGAAAGCTAGAAGGACAGGTAGATACTCAGTCTGAACAAGAGCTAAATATAACTAAAGCTAGTTTTGACCACACAGTGAGGGAAGAGTATGCAAATGCAAATATTCAACAGGGCTCCTATATGTCAATTTCATGGAAGGGGGGGGGTAAATTGACAGCTGAGTAGTCTCAAATGTGTCAGGTCTGAATAAAAGCTTGGAGATCTGGAAGTAATCCGACAAATGTTTCAAGCTTTTCTACACTTTCTACGAGCGCAGGGAGACAGGCATGAAGACAGACAGCAAGAGGCGACTACACCGGACAAAATGTCTTTAGGGTTCCCAATAGACTCTGTTTCACCAGACTGAATAGCTTTGCTGACTGCCACAACACTGACCTCCTACTGACACAGAGAAAATGACCACTTTCTACAACTTTAAAATGGCCTGGGGGGGAGCACGAGATACCAGCACTGAAAATACAACAGACAATTGCTGACTCAATGTTTGTCAGGATATGGGAGGGAGGAAAATGTGTCCTTGACAACTTAAACGGTTTTGGATTGAACACGACTTATTTTGACAGTTAGTTCTATATCAATGACTTTTTCGCAGGCAGACACACACACATACACACACACAAACAAACATACGCACGCTTCAAGACAAAAACATATTCTTCAAAGGAATACTCAATGTATTGAAAACAAGCTTTGAGAAAAAAAAAAAAAAGGATGAAAAGAATAACCTTGTCAAATCTTGTGAGGATGACCAGGTCCAACCAGCTTCCTGTGACGTGAACACCCGAGTCATTATCAGCCTAATGAAAAACAGTGGTAACACAACGCCATTATTTTCTGCTCTCCCTAAGGTGCAATGCAGACCTATTAGACCCTTCAGCTGATCCATCCACACGCACACACATACGCATACTTGGCCTCACGCACTAAACGCCATAAAATATGACTGTAACATATTGTACTATTATAGTTTGCTTTTAGAGGCCTCCTGTCACTCAGTTAATCTTACGAAAGCTGTTCTGGTTTACAAGCAACAGCTGAAAATCAAGCAGAGAAAACGCGGTCTCGTCCTCTTGACGGACGGGATGACTTATGGCCGGCCTGGCTAGCAACCTCTTGAATGTCTGGGCTGAGACATATGATGAACAGGCAAATGTGGGAGGACATGGAATCCATGAAATTCTTGTAAAAGGTTGGGGGGGTAGGCGGTGATGAATCTGCATCTGCTCTTAACGGTACAGCAAATGTGGCCATACTGTAGTTATCATCAGCAGTGAGGTCATGGGTATCATTACGCGTTTGCTTGAAATGTGTAACCTTGAAAAAGAAGAGAGGGAGAAGAAGAAGTGAGTTCACTTCCCCGCTGGGTTCCATTGAAGCCAAACCCCCATATGCCCACAGTGTTTCTAGTAGGTCGCTGCCAGCTGGACCCGTTCTGCTATGAAAGCCCGAGTCCTGCAATTGCTCAATCAGTTGTGGTCTTAGCGTCATGAAATCTGGGTGACGATGACATCACCCAGCGCCCGCCTGAACCGGCTGTGTGATGTGTAGCTGCAGTTCCTACTGGCAGCCTTTGGCATCGTGTTTGCTCTCAGTCAGACACAGTTGGACCATAATTAGACATGCTGCTTCCTGTACAAGGACCTCCCTGTGTAATATTAATCATGTGAGGATAAAGTTGTAAATCCATCCTGTGCGGAAATTCCCCCGTCTTTCATGTTGTTCTCAAAATGGAGAGAAGGGCCCTTTCTGTAACAGCAAGGAGTGTCAGTGTAATCAGATGTCAACAATGCGAGAGGTTTTGCGGGCCTTGAAATATCTCTAAGTGATAAGGAATTTAATGTAGTGTTTTCTCTGAGGCTTTCAAAAGAAAAGCCCACCAAATCTGATCATTATGATAACTTGAGTATCTACTATGTGCCCTCATGACCTGATCTCCACTGTGTGAACTATGTTTCTATGACAATGTAGAAAAATATTATGAGTAGATTTTATGGGGTATTTAGTGAAATTAGTTCATCTTCACGGAATATCATGGCATATAAAATACTGCAGAATAATATTTTTGGTTTCCCAGCATTCATTTTCTCCTCTAAATTATACCATTCGTCATGCGCTCATTACAAAGACAGTCAATTTTGAACCAATTCCAATTGCCTCTAATTTCTAACTGAAATAATACAAGATGCACATTTTTCATCTGCCTGACATCCATTGACTTTATTATTGTATGGAAATGCCAGACTGTGGCTGAATAAACACAAAGAAAAGTCAACATAATTCACATTTTTAGATGAAGTTTATTGCTAGGTGTTGCTCTCGCCAAGTTATCAAAATGAAAGTCAAATAAACCGTAAGCTATTTTTAATCCTCGTCGGAATTTGTGATACTTCTTCATTTAGAGTTTGAGAAGTTGTTTATCTCAGGGACGCACAATTGCAACAGATTAACTGAAAGGGCGGCTCGCAGGTAGCACAACCAATAAGACTGATCATTTTAAGTAGCTGGTGAGTGCATGCAGACCGAGCCATAGGCTACAACACTGACATGTTGTGTGCTTCTCCTTAATCAAGTTGTAAGTACAACCGAATTATTCTACATTCATCACGGACACCTAAGCTGTCACTGCTGTTTAATGAGTATCAATTAAGCTGTTTCAACAGACTAGCTCAGCACATACTGTAGACACAAACAGGCAGGCACAGCCCTGAGGAGCAGGCTCTAAACACAACGCGGTGCTCAGTCTCTGAGGTAGTTTAGGTACAGGATTAGGGTCAAAACAAAGCAAATGTTGGGCATTTCTATTAAGGCGACAATTAAAGAAAGTCCAGTGTGTTTTAGTTCCACACACAGAAAGATACAGCACCACCCTTTTTAAACAGTTGCTTAGAAATTAGCCTGATCTTTGTTTGTTGTTTTTAACACTTCTTGTGTTTTTTATCCTAAAACTTTTTCCTCCAAATGGATTTATTTTTAATTCATGACTAGATAGATTAGTTTTGTCCTTATGCTGTAGCATATTTGACTAATTAGTGGTTACATACATTGAAAAAATGCATGATAAATTAAGGATTTTATCATTTGTTGGTAATGATTTCAACAAAAGTAGACAAATCATTAGTGAACACATCATTGTGCAATCATGTCTCCTTTAGTCACAAGCATAATAATAAGTCATACACTTAACTGGCAACTACATCATCATTTTTTCTTCAAGTCCACATTTTAGCCTCAACAAAACTACTCCTCGAGGTGTTGGGGGGGCTCGAATGTTAATGTGTTTAATAGGGTGCGTGATCCACTGTACCCCCCGCCACGAGGAAAAACAAACTCTTTATTCTTGTCGCTGTACATTGGGTCTGACATTAAAACTTGTTTGCTGCTCACAAAAATTATCAAATGAGCCATTCAGTGTTTGAAAGCAGGGCTAATTAGAAAGCTGGAGTTTCTATCCCCCAAATCAGTGTTTCTATTGAAGATAACGGCGCCGAAAGCATTAACAATACATGGAACAATTAGCCAGCAACCACATAACAGCGCTGGTTGGGTTCTAATTCAATTGTACCAATTCAAAGTGTTACTTCAGGATTGTATGCATTTCATTTGAAAATTAAGCTTTGTGTAGCTGTTTCAAACAATATGTGTAATTAACAGTACTTTGTTAAACATCTTGAATTCTATATATAAATTAAATGTCAGAAAAAGATATAGAAGAGGTTGCAAGTCATTCTTAATGCGGCCTGCTGTTTATTAGTCATGCATGCTGTCTCTATGGCCGAGTCTCTCAAAGACACCAGCTTCAATTTAGCGAGTTGAAGGTGTTTAGATGGACTCGACACGACAGCAGCTAAATACCTTAAACTGTGATTATTCTCGCTTGTGTATTTTCGGACTATATATCATGTATTATAAACATAAACAAAGATGAGACACGCGAGAATCATCCTGCGCTGCAATATGGTGGAATTTGGAAATGCATTATTTTTTATTTTTTTGCTTTGACTGGCTGATTAACTGATTCATTTGGACTGATGGTTTGCCAAAGATATTAAAATTAAACCGACAATTGCTCATTTCAAATCAGTGCATTCTTGATTGGCTGTAATAAGAGATGCATGTTCGAGATTTTTTCTCCCCCCCTCACTTCTCTCCCTCTCTCTGTTTCTCTACTGGAGTGTGACTGAATTGTACAAAGTGTGAAAGCCTCACTTTGACCCGGGTGGAGAGACAGAAGATCACGGGCCAGCAAGGTCAACAGAGGCGGTGGAACATTGACTTGATTCATCAAATTAGGTCCTATGTAATTGCGCTGCATGACGACTCATAAAACATGTGGGCTATAAAGCTGTCAGGAAGCCATCAGCCTTGTGCTAAATGAAGTTACAAAAGGTGCAAGGTTCACAACTTCATACAGTGCTAGAGTAAAGTGTCCAGCAACACTTCCTCTGGCCATAACCTCGCTGTCTGCCGTAACCGTGGTGACCAGGCTTTACGCCTCCATGTTGAGATTTGTTTATAACGCACGTGTTTTTACATGAGTTTATTGATTAAATGAGTCTCGTTATCGTCTTTTGCTTTTTTTTTTCATAAAAAGTGAAATGTGTTTAATCTTCTCGTCATTGGTTTTTACAAGTCGCTAATTATTGTCCAGGCATTTCTTGATTATTTTTTTGTTTTAATAAAAAGAAATCTGCAATAAAGAGTAGATATGCTTATAAACATTATTAACACTATTTTCACAGTTATATGAGTTGTTGTGCAGAAAAACACCTAAGCACTTTAAAAAAAACAGACTTAATAAACAATTTTCCAAATCGCTACAACACCTGAGTGCATATTTAGCAGACTGACCTCTCGGAGACTCGCCGACCATGCAGTGTGAAGGCAGTTTACCTTTGTAATTGTTACAGATCACACCATTAGCACAATATTGTCATAGCTCCTGCTCCTGCAGTCAGTAGCAGCTGAGGGTTAATTTGCATAATAAATCTTAATTGAAGCTCATTAAGGATTTGATAAGAAGCAAATCAGGTACACCGCGGATAACTTAAGATTAATGTTTTCTCTGTTTTTGTGGCGCTCACATATTGAAGGGAAATGTCATAGTCATTTATTACGCGGCAACGTGAACTGGGGAAAAATATGATGTTTCTTTATAGTTTGCATGGTTCTTTTGAATGACGGCAGCACATGAGCCTCAGCTGGGTCTACACTTCTGAAATCGGAGTAGGAAAATATTGTACACCAAGCTTATTCAGAAACATCTCAGGTTAGGGTAACCTGATCCGGCTGTGATTGTTTTAAAGACCACCTAACCATATGGCCGACATGCATGCTATACATGTAGGTCAACAACTCCAAGATGAATGTCCTCACTTAAATCTTCTTGACACTGTGTGGAGGAAAAAAAAAAAAAA
This sequence comes from Rachycentron canadum, assembly GCA_038496675.1. NCBI lineage: Eukaryota > Metazoa > Chordata > Actinopteri > Carangiformes > Rachycentridae > Rachycentron > Rachycentron canadum. Next base: position 5,535,657 of record CM076651.1, read on the forward strand.
GGAGATGACGTGCTCTTGACAAAGGTGCACATGATATAAATTACAAAGATATAAACTATGGTGGTATCGTTACAATAATACAAAGCGCATGAGGTGCAGTGCATTTTGCCATAAACCATACAAACATACCATACCACCTCCGTGTAATCAATACCAGGCCCACGGTGCTACTGTATTAACTGTAAGCTTGCCTTGCATTCTTATCCTCTAAATCCACAACCAAAGCTATAAAAGGCCCCCCCACCCCCACCCCCATCCTCTTAAATTTTCCTCTGTAAATCATTATATCTGTAGGGACCTGGACAAAATACCATAACATAATTTCTTTTGTACTTGGGATGTCTAGCAGAAATAATGAGTTTTAGCCTGCTCGCAATAAACTCTCCCAATATTCTAGTTATTGTCAGACTTAATGAGTAAAAAAAAAATCATAACAAGAAATAGTCTCTTTTCTGCAGTGATGATCACATGGAAACATTATCCACATGAATCACCCCAACGGCATATCAAATTGTGTCATTTGCCTGGAAACTAGTGCAGGTCTCAGAGGGAAGGCAAGGTGAATGAGCAGTTGCTGTAGAGAGGTGCAACACTGCACAGGCACTTGCCTTGAGACCAATCATAACAGGCTGTTTTTTCCACACAGGAGAGCGCAGAGCGGAGGAGAGAGATCACTGTGCTGGAGGGCACAGGAGTCTTGGTTCTTATCACCTAGACAGTGCACCACCCTGTCTGCCTCTCATGCAAACAAAAGCCTTCGCAAACTATTAGCCATCTACACCTGTCACCAAAGTAGCATGCACGAGGAAACGCAATGAGATCACACTAAAACCACCTGACTTAATGTTACCTTTTTTATTTTAAACTGTAGTAAGAATATCCAGCATGAGAACTAGCTGATGAGGAGAAAGTTATTAAAGGGTATCTCTATGGGGAGCGCCAGCAAGTTAGAAAATTGCAAACGTTGCAACAAAGTGTAAGTATATGGTTTGGTGTGCTCATAAGCCAACAAAAATTTCAAGGCTGGATTTGATCAAAACAAAACATTTGCCTTGCTGACATCAATCCAGAGATGAATTGCAGGGAGAGGAAAGGAAAAAAATGCAGATATTTAATGCCCGCTAATGGTAATATCACTTAGAAGCTTTATTTGAGGCAGGGTTTGCACTCAGGATGGGCTCAGAAGAGGCTTAGCGCTCTCGCAAACTACGGTATCTGCTGTGAAGTGCAGCTTTTCACTTTTTTATTGTAGGGGTTGCGAGCTGTTGAATATGCACAAAGTCCTATTTCAGCCTTGAAAAGTACATGAACAAGAGCTTTGCAGCAGCCGATGCTCCAGCAAGATTACAATTCAAGTGCCAAAATGATCAAGAATGGCTCAAACTATTCGTTCAGCTACAATCACATGATTACCAAGGTCAAGAAAAAAAAATGGTTTGCCTCATTGTTTTCACGTATCTTTCGTTTCTTTTCTCAGGAGTAGCAGTTAGATTATGTGCTCTACTTCCTCACAACTCACTGACAAAAAGTGAAGTTGTCATTTCTAATCTAGCTTTTCAATATTTCAGTTGTTAGATACTAAACCTGTAATGCTACAGCTAATAGGAATTCTCACTTCCTGCAGTTAAGCAAATGCTAAAGCATGAGGAGAGGCTAAGAGTAAGAGCTGTCGTGCACACACGATTGCCAGAATGATCAAAATCACCTTCCTTATAAATATTACGTGGTTATCAGGGTCAGATAT
>CM076651.1:5542400-5557384 GCA_038496675.1 Rachycentron canadum
ATGAACATCAAAATATACTTTAAATATGATGCAAAACAGGATACAAAAATATGCATAGTACAGTATACTACTTATGTGTGATCATTGTCAGAGTAATATATATTAGTGAATTATAATCATTATCAGATTAATGTACAGCATCATTTTAATGTTGCAGCTAAAGGTGGACCTTATTTTACTGCTGGGTAGCTCAGTCTATAATAATACATCAGTGTTTATTTGCTGATTCTTGTTTGTATGAATAAAATGAATCTGCAAACTAACTTGCAGCCAAAGCTTTAGAGCAGTAATAAGTACATTTCCCTCTGAAATGTGGTGGAGTCCAAGTATAAAGCAGCATTAAATGGAAATACTTGAAATAAACTGTACAAGTACAGTGCATGAGTAAATGTACTTTGTCACTTTCCTCTATAGGGTGAAATGGTTTAGTCTATAAAACAACAGGAAATTGTGAAATAACAATTGTCACATGCCATCGAAATGACTGTTCCCTCTAACGAACACGTCAAATATCTTAAAATGTTCCCTTTGCTGTTGGCTCAAAGAAAGAAAAGCAGTAAAATCTCAGAGCTGAGAAACTACAGATTGTTTGACATTTCTGCTTGAAAAACAACTTCATTGTTAATTTTTTACTAATCGACTAATCATTTCATTGCTCCTTTATTTCTAAAAGGTTACTTTTGTAGTAAATTTACTTTACTTTACCTCCACCGAGGTATTTCACACTATTATTCCACTGCTATCCTTTGTTTTACAACAGTTATGTTTAGCAAACCACAGACATGATAAATTGTTAGTGTAACTGACCCTTCTGTTGGGAAATGCTTCTGTAAGTCTAACACTTTCTTTTTATCCCGAGGTACATCTTTGCTTTTAATGGAATACATTTACAATTGCATTTCTACACTGCAGCCTCTCTCATATTGTGAGAGCACAATACTAAAGCCTCTTTCTCTTTAAAAGCTACTCATGACCTAATCAAATATGAAGTTGAGGTGATGGATGACTTCATTTCAGAGAGACAACACCCCTTAGAGATCCAGGCTCGCCCCGCATTACAAATGGCTTCCTGATAATATTCCATCACCCTATTTTGTGTCTGTCACTCATTTTGCCAATGATACCAGAGACCTCCCATGAACTCCACCTGAACCTGTGCGATCAATCACGGCTCAGATCAAGCCTGAGCCATACCTGTCTGACAGCTCCTAACACGCCGTGTGTACACAAAGCAATGCGACGCATACGTGGTGACAGACGTTACACTAGTGCCCACCGCCCATGAGTGGCCTTTTCTGGGCTGCTGCCCAACACCCACCGGCGTCTCCTTACGTCGTCTTCTGCATCTCCACGCTCACTCACCTGCACCTCGGGTCCACCAAACTGAAAACTTTAAAACTTTTTACCTACCTGTTCATGCATCAGTGTCAGTGGCACATCCACATGCATATGGTGGAATTTGTCATCCCGTAAGTCTTGATGAGCTTTTCCTCCCTCACATGGTCTCAGTTCTCTACCTGGCTCACTTAAGTGCGCTGTGCTGTAACAAAATGTGACAAACATATGTCTTGTTAGAGTTTTTTGTTTTTTTTAAAGCCACCTGTGGCTTTTAGGAAATGTGCAACACATATGCTGAGAAAGTCGACAACAGAATGTAATTAATGTCTGTGACCTTTAAACCTAAAGTGACAACAGGCTTACAAACCTGAAATGAAACTGAAATCATATATTTGATAAAAAAAAATTTTAAAAAAAAGAGAGAAAGAAAAAAAAGAGTGTTCCCACACCAGCAGATGTTTCTCAAAGCTCACGATCAGATAAGTGATTTTTTTTTGTAATTTCTCACCAAGAACTGGATCTGCTTCTCTGACAAAGAACAGGAAGCAGAGTTTGTGCATTCTTTGAATGTTTGTTTGAGCTTTTACACCCATGTAAACTCAATTTGCAGACAGCTCTGAAACAGAAAATATGCCCACATTCCTTGGAAGTCACCCATGGCACTTCTGGAGTGTCGACAAAAATCAGCCTCTCTTATTTATTGTCAACAAAGAGGCTCCAGAAAGTGTCTTTTGACGGCAGCCAGAGTTTTGCCCTCATCATTTTTTTAGCTTTGAGAAAGTTCAATTCGTCTTCTTTTTCAGTCTATTCTGGACTGTTCCGAGGTGGAAGCACACTGCTGTTGGAGATTAACCCCAAGTGTTATGTTGCACAGAGATTGCACAGTTTTGTAACCTGGGGAAAAAAAAAAAAAAAGCACGACAGACACAATACAGTTGTCAGGAGATTCAGATTGTGTGAAGCTCCAGTTTCAGTGTGTGAATGTAACTAAAATGTATATTAGCAGGAGACCAGGGCTGACAGTTAAATTATTGATGTGTTTTTTTAATCATGACCTTAAAGTCAGGCGGCATGGTGATGTAGTGGTTAGCACTGTCGCTAACTCTATCTCTATATCTCGACCCTGATAGACCGGCGACCTGTCCAGGCTGAACCCCACCCTTGTCCAGTGTCACCTGATGGATAAGCGGTAAAGATCATGGATGGATGAGAGGATCTTTAAAGTCAATAATACTCCAGCGTTTTCAGCTACTACTTTCCGTTTTTTACAGGATGCTGCTTTAATGTTTTCACTCATTCTTGCTGTGTCCCCTAACAACTCAGTGTTCAATATCTGTCTGGCCCCACATGACAACCAGCATTTAGCAACTAAAGACATAGATATTTTCCCTAAGAGTTGGTGAAGAACGAATCAGAGCTAAAAGGAGAGTAAACACTGGACTTACATGTGTCAGCAATGAATGTTGTGCCATTTCTGCCGAATATATAAACACAAAACTGTTTGCTAATCTGTTAGCCACAGCTTCTTTCTGAAGTGTCAACATGTTGTGTTTACAGCTTGTTGGCCAAAGAATCTATTAATGCCAAAAAAATCTGTTTCTCTCTCTCTCCCTCTCTTTTCTTCTTCTTTTTCTACTACTACTATGACAAAATGTGCATCCAGGAACCTTCATATTGCTTATTTTTACAGATTTGTTTCTTTGCTAAACAAATGGCCTAAAGACAAAATGCACCCGACAACAAATGCATAAAACTGTGTAGATTCACAACTAAAACTAAGTGCACAGACAAAACCAGAAATAGCACATGCAATCTTTTCATCAGTTATAAAGGCATTCGTATGATTCTGTTTTACATATCTCACTCATTCAGAAATTGGGTGAATGTGCATGAGCCTTATTTCCACTCCCATAATAATCCACAAATGGATGAAGACACTCCCTGAATCCATCAGTTTGCATACAAAAACACTGCACACGTTGTCAGGCACAGCACAGAAAAGAACAACAAAGAAGAAGTGTAATTTTGGATTACAAACTGAGCTCCTCAGTACAATAACTCCAACTGTAAAGTGCTGTTTTAGTCTTAAATGAGTGTCTGGACCAGAGACTAAACTGTGAATATTAGTAAATATTAAAATAGTATAGCAGTTTACAAAAGGCGTGAGTCACAATAAATAATGAGCATATAATATTAAACAATGACCACACATACCCAGTTATTTATATTTATGAATTGTCATAGAGCTGTGTAAAGCTGTTGGCTGTTTATTTTTAATGATAAACTCAGTATCTCTTCTTTGTTTTACATTTTCACTTCACCAAATCTGACTTGCCTCACTCTGAAAAAACATGTACAAATGGTCAAAAGAATGCGTGAGGTGTGCAATGTCTCACCACACATCCTGCGTTCATAAACACCGATTCATGGCCGAGTGTACGTATGGTTTTTGTGTGTATGCATCAATTATACATCTGGCCCCTGAACTCTTACTTCGTTTTTTGAGTCAGTGCAATAAGATGGAGAGCAATACTGCAATTAAGCATTTTTTTTTTTTCGCTCATCTGACATTTGTGTCTGTCTTCTACAACTGTAACATTTCAAACGAGTATAATTGGTTGAATCTGAGCTCGCACAGGTCAAGTGATTAAAAACTGTGGATGAGTGAAGGTTTTTAATATTTTCAGTTTATCTTGGCAGGGATTGTATTGGCTGTTTGTCCATCATAGGTTTAGTCCACCTCTTGAATCTGGAAACAATGCCTACGTAATCACTTTGCACACGGAGCTTCGCCATACAAACAATATCAAGGAAAAGGAACCTTAGACTCTTTCAATTGTCTGACAAGGCGATAGACTCCAGCAAACTACTGACAGACAGCGATGTTCAAGAGCAGAGTGAGTTCAAAGTGAACTCAAACAAGCACAGGCTCACAGACTTCACAGACCTGCTCACATCATGAGATTTATAAACTCTCTGTGGATCAAGAACATTTAAAAACACACAAGCTTTTTCTTTTGTGTGTGTGTGGATCAGCACTGGACAATTATGCATTTGAGCAAAAATCTGGACCCAACCTGAAACTGTTTCCAATATTGCAACACTGGCCTCATTCATATCATGTGGTCAAACCGTTTAGTTACAAAGTCGTTCGACAATAGGGGAGTGTAATTATAACAATGTAGACAAGATAAAAAAGGAGGATGGGCTCGGAAATCCAAACATGTCTTTAAACCAAAGATGAAATTTCATGTACAATGGACAGCCTGTGATTGAAGTCTAGTTTCATAATTTTCAAAGAGGAACAACAACATATGCATTCAGTCAAAAGCAGATGCTTGATTTTAAGATGTAACTCATCGTGTAATGCTTGTGAAATCTTACCAAAGCTAAGAACCAAAGAGAGATTACAAATTCAGAGAATGTCTTAAAAAAAATCTGAAGTTTCCAGTTGTGTGATTGACAGGCGGTTAAAAATAAAACCCTTCCAGAGCAGGACGACATTGAAGCAATATAATAATGCAGGTCTAATATGAGCTTGTTTCAAGGTTGGGGAATAAAACAAATCACATGAAAGAGGATGTGAATCATCTGTGATCACGTAAACAGATACAAACATCATTTAACGTGTCTTGATACGAAGCCTTGGTTGTAGATTTTTCCAGAAACTGACTCGAATTTTACAGGTTGTTAGAAATGATCTGGGTTCGCCCGAACTACGGAGGGTAACCGCGGTTACAAAAACAATAGCATGTGGTCCCATCCTGTGAGAGGAGAACACAGTGTAGTTGAAAGTAGGTGAGGCTGAACAAGTTGATGTGAGTGTTGTTGTTGTTGTTGTTGAAAGCACAGTTAAAGGAGCTTTGTGGGACTCCACGTGTTTGTCCTCAGGGCTGAATGTAACAGATGAGAGAGATCATTGGAGCATTTTTTCACATCAGTCAGAACTTACTCCTTTTCACAATTTCATAGTGTACTATAGAGACACAGACACCATTGTGATATTGTTGCACTGTTTGTACCTAGTGCTGGTAGTTGACAAGCGGGTACTTGTCGTTCTATTCTTGACAGGTGTTAATACCTCACACTTCCTGCTCTCTTATTCCATTATTTTGGTGACTACTTTTGATTTGGTGCAGCCGCAGGCTTTTTGTGCATCACAAAATGTCCCGGCTGAAAAATAAATGCTATATTTAGCGTATACAGTTTGTGTATATAATGTGTGTAAAGGTCCCTACACACTGTGCAGTAACAGTGATCGTTTGTTCATTATGTGTCACAATGTGCAAGTTGGTCGCAATCTGTATCAGACTGTATATTGAATGTAGTGTGTGCAGGGGTTTTTTTTTATATAGTTTTATTAAAGCGCCTCTGATCAATATTTTATATAAACAATGGGTGAGATGACTATGAAAAATGAATGGGCTAACTCTCAAGGAGGATTTTAGCATCTTTCAGCTCAAAGTTTTGGTTTTACAGACCCAGAACTTCACTGTTTTGATTCACGTTCAGTGCATTTAATGTTTCAGACTTTTTTATTTTTGGTCAAAAAGGCTCTGAAACCACAACCTTCACAAGTTGGGCTGGGTTAAAAACATTTAGTCTGATACCTTGTCCTTGATGCCAGTTCTAACAAAACTTTTTTTTGATACAAATTTTATCAAATTCATTTAAAAAAGAAAACATATTACAAAATTTAGTTTACAAAGTTTAGTATGTAGTAGTTTATTTATTTTCAAGCATAGTCTATTTACACACTAGGATGTGTTTGTGTGAATAGACAAATAAATTGGTCTGAGCATGTTGGTGTTTTTTTGCTAAATGATGCTGATGAGATTTACTCATTTGGTCTTTCAGTACCAAAATTTTAACAAGATATTTAACAGTAACAAGATATTTTTTCAATCCTCGATATTATAAAGACAATTAATTTGGTTTATAAAAACATCAAAGTTTGGTACTCAGCCCTATTCCCAGCATTTAATGGTTGACAAACATTGTTAGCAACTAGCTAGTGAGCACAGTGGAGCATTAAGCAGCTAATTTCCTCAGGTAGGGAAGAAGGGAGGAGGTGGAGAGTAAAGCAAAGCTAAAAAGAAACATTGAACTTTCTTGTAACATAGGCAGAAATGATGTGTATATAAGCTACTCTTCGCTAACCAGTTAGCCATATCAGTTTTAATGATATATTAGTGTTGTTTTATGGCCAAAGAAAATCAATTAAAATAGGTTGAAGTATGCATCAGTATCTGTCCTGTGTCTGTGGAGACCACTCTGATGAAACATGTTTGTAAACTGTCAAAGCAAGAATAAATTTTTATTATTGATTCATTAATATCAAAGTAATGAACATTATCAGTAAGATGTTGGCCCTTCATTGTAACGTGAGCTTGTGATCAGGTCATGTCTTTACTCAAGATACACTTTGCACATGTACACGTTGATGTATAATTATGTGTAATTATTATTGGTGCAATAAATTAAAGGTGCTATAAAAATTAAAGGAGAAAAAAAAAGTTTCTCTTTGGAAATTGGTTAGTCAAGGTGATGAGCATATTAATGTTAGCAGAGGCGTTCTTTATTTCAGGTGCAGTGAAACGCCTCCACATAAGAAAACTATAAGAAGTACACCATAAGAAAAGTAATGTTTAAAAAGCCTCTGATGCTCTTTAAATATACTGTATATTTAGAAGAGCTTGTACTGACTAATAAAACAAGAACTTTACATTTGTAAAATCTGGCATATGTGATGGTTTGATAGCAATATTACCTTTTATTTCCATATATTGTGGACATTTCTTTCTAACAATAACAATAATAATATTAAATAAATTAAATAAAACATATTTAATGGCTGTATTTTAAAATGCTGTGTCAAACTCATTTCAAACTATTACAAACTATTTTCTTAATATCAGCTCAATTGTTAAAACTTCTCTATATATACGTAAAGTATAAAAATCTGAAATAAAAATATGCATTTAAATAGTGTAATTGTCTGTTTTGCTCGTCGCAGTGTCACCTCCAGTGGAAAGGGTTAAAACTGATGGATTATCTCAGGTGGAATGGCTCTATGACCCAGATGTGACCCCGACTGTCACAGCAAATACACAACTTATCAGAAAAGGTTTTCACATCTGTAGGAGAATTAGTCTAAGGCTGCACTGCAGCTGTCAGTCATTCAGCAGAGTAAGTACAGTATATGGGGCATGAAGGGAGGCAAGTATTGTTCACCATATTTTTTTTTTAACCCAATAACACCCATTCAAACAATCTTTCTAACATTGCTGCTTGACCTATTTCCTCTCATGTAATATATCGTTAAAGCAGCCTTGTGAAATGGTTTAATTATTCATGCTTGATTTCAAAATGAAGAGCTTTGAGAACATGGCTCCACAGGAGGATTGACACACGCAACGGTGCTCTTACAAGCACACACACTGAGGCACAATGGGGCCTCAAAAAAAAAAAAAAAAAACACACACACACCCTTGACTGACTTCATCCAGTGTGTTGTGCACAGAGTATTAAAGCAAGAGTGAAGATAAATGCCCTGTCAGCGCCTTTAATGATTTATTTCAAACATTTCACTCGAGCCAATAAGGTTACAAACTATGGCAGGTAATTGTTTATACAGAAATAGAGGGCATTTTGTTTGTTTTATTGAGCATTGAGCAGAGTGAACACGCTAACCTCAGAAATGGATGCACTGTCAGAAATATCAATTTGCTATTTTAGACTACATTCTGCACTTGCAAATAGCATCCCACGTTAACACAGAGCGCAGTCTTCTGCATGTAGACAATTTTGAAGTTTTAAGTTTGTTTTTTTTTTTAATCTCCTTTTAAAAGGTTGTGAAGCCCCTCTGTCCATATGGCTGCGCGTGCACAGGAGCGTCCAATCCACTGCAGTTTTTTTTGGCCTCCCCACGTGCACATTCTGCAGTTAGGTAAGGCATCAGAGCAGCCTGTCACTTGTCCCTTGGTATTGCTTTAGTCTGTGTCGACAGTGTGTCCACCCTGGGTTTGTCAGTGTCTATTCAGACCTGACCTGTCTTGTTCAGCACATGGCAGAGGATGCTGATGGACATTTCCAGTTCTCCTTCTCAGTGTCCATCACTCGGCGCAGGATGCATCCCTGACGCATCTTAGTTTGAGCTCCTGAAATTTGTTGACAGTTGCAGAGGGTGGTCTGCAGTTCTGCCACCCTCAATTATGGGAGATGTGATCTGATTCTGACTTGAGGGATGTAGGTTGCCTGCTGTGCATAAATGCTCAATTGTGGTCGATCGATATCTTGCTAATAGGTTTTGAAAATTGAAAACAATGCAAATAGAAAAGACGTGTAAACCCTGCTGAGGGATTCTCAAACACAAACCCAAAGGGCTAAGTGAAGGTGGGGTAAGTGACATCACTTATTTATTTATTTCCAGTCCTGGTGGATTAGATTCATTCATCCTCTTTCATGTTTGTTGCTTTGCTGCCAGTCAATCTTGTGTTTGTTCTCTTAATTTCCTGTGAGTCGCTGATGAAAAAGAAGGAGTATTTAATTAGCACTCCCTCTGTTCTGTTGAAACAGTTAGTGTGTTTTTATAGGACCAGGAACAGAGCTCAAGTCTGTTTCTAATGGAGATGGAGGCAATCAGATAACCAACATTGCCACCCATGCTCTCTTTCCCTCTTCTTGAAGGGGACAACTTCAGCTTTTAATAAACATGTAATAAGAAGGAAAACAGCTGGTAGCTGCATCACAGATGGTGCCGTTCTTGGCATCTCCAAGGAAGGGACCACACATACAGATGGCTCATTATTCCAGCATTTGGTTATGCATATTGCACAAAATTTTATTCCAATGCTTAACAACCAGTATAAGCAATACAGGTGTTACTATTTTTCACGAGGCCCCCCCTGCAAAGTAAGCAGTCGGGTTCTTGTTTTTGGTCATATCTTTTGATGCGGATCGCTCAGAATCTGCCTCTCCCCTATCAGTATTTCGCTGTCGTCTCTGTTTTGTGAGGAGCGCCGCGTTAATCTGCACTCAGGTGTGATTCATGGCTAAACCAGCTGTCAGCCTAAACCGGGCTGCAGCTCTTGTTTTCAGACTGCGCTCTTTGTGTCATTAAGGTAACAGCCCGCAAATACCTCAGCAGGTCGTTGATTAAGACAGAGGGAGAAATATTGATCGTGTTTAAAAAAAAAAAAAAAAAAGCAGCAGCAGCTGAGGTCGAGCATGTCGGCACAGAACCTTGACCTCCGTTAGATCCCTCAGACCCTGTTCTTTCATCTCTTACTTATAAACTCCTACTGTAGGGTGACTATCTGCATCTCTCTGAACTTGAGTGTCCTCTGTGGATTATTTATATTCGGTCAAATAGAAAATGTCACTGGGAAGAAAAAAATAATAATTTGAATGAAAACAAGGCAAAGGATTCGGTCCCATGAGAGAAGCGTGTTCTTCGTTGAGTCTTTTTTTAGGTTGACTGTTTTAAATTACAGATGCTCTCTAATTGGCTACGGTCAAATAAAACCCGCCTAATGAGGCATTGCATTCATTTGCTTATTTCCTTTCAAGTTGTTTCCCTTTGTATCTCTGAGCAAAAGTCTGTTCTCGTGGTTGCTGCTGTTCCAGGCAGGGTATTCTTAGTCAAAAGACTATTACGCCTCAAATGAACATGTAAATATTTTTTTTTTCCAGCAACTGTGAATTTAATCATTAACTGCATAAACAGCAGCAACAATAAACCCTGAACTTTAAGTCATATCCCACCTCTCTGCATTATTTTCATGACCACAAGCAGGTTTTGAAGAAAAACCTAAGCCCGCGTCTCACTCCCCTGCATCTCCATTATATGATGAACTTAGCGCGGACTTCTCCTTTAATGTGATGATTAAGTGCGCTAATCACAAGTGAGAGCGAGACATAGACACTTTTATCTGTCCGCCTGTGTGCATGCATGTGGTGTGTGTGTGTGTGTGTGTGTGTGTGTGTGTGTGTGTGTGTGTGTGTGTGTGTGTGTCCTGAAACATCCAAGGGATTTTCTTTCAGACCTCCTCACACTTGACACTCCATGTATGCTGGAGCTGTCCTGTCCAATTTATAACAGGAGTCAATGTGACCTTTATCCTGGCAATGACTATAATGTACTTTAGCACATGTCAGTCTCAGGTCAGGATCATCCCCTGTGTCATATGTTTTGTCTTGCATGTTTTACAGTCACCGGGGATGTACCACTGTGCTCCTGCGCTGCTGCAGCCTATTCAACTTTAAAGTGAACTTAGACAGGTGATAGCTTCAACAACATGTAACATATTATTACCATAGAGACAGTGCTCAGAGGCCTATTTAATACAGCATGCTATTATACACCTATTCCTTCTGCATTATTATATTTTCAGAGGTATTTATAGCTCGCATAATGTAGTTAGACATAATAATTACACAGTAATGACTATTTTGAACCTCAGTTTAATAATAATAGCTTTCTTTTCTACTCTATTCTAGTCTGACACAAATGCAGGAAACAAAGGAAGCCAAAATGATTTAAAGTGCTTAAAAGCATAGGTAGGCTGCACAGAATAACTGTCACATGTTTTTGGCTCTAATTTCCCCCCTCATTCTCATCTTATTGCTCATCAGCTAAGTTGTCAGGTCTGCTACATCCCTTTGATGGCATCACTGACAATTAGCAAGACGATGCCACACAAAACCATCTGGACAGGCACATCTCTCATTGCTGAGGGAGACAGTTTCTGGTGTGACAAAAATAAATCTCAAGGTCAGTCGCTGTCACTTTTTAAAAGTATCAGATTCCTTCAGAGGTGGATTTATGGGATTGGATTTATTTTGAGAAGGTTTACTGGCTAATGATAAGGTGTCTAAGAGACGGTTAAGTGGAGATGAGGAATTAAATCAGTAGAGTGATCTGATTAATGTTTTCTATTGTTTTATACATCATGATTTATTGTAGGGATGCAGAAAGCAGCTGGTTTTACATTTATATATTTAATTATGTTAAAATAGAGGTTTACATAGATACATATAGATAGATAGATAGATAGATAGATAGATAGATAGATAGATAGATAGATAGATAGATAGATAAGCATGTGTTGACTGCTTTACAACCATTCAAAATATGATAGACCTGGCATGTCATCTTCCCAGTACACTCAGAAAAAACGATCAATTATCAACAGGGGCGGGAAATTGATTTTCCCCTTCCCCCTACGCAGCAAATGTTCCACATAAATATATGATACTTTGACAAACCTCTCTGTATTAAACCTGAAGGGCTCTGGCAATGAAAGCCAGACTAAATATAACTCCGTTAAGGCCCCATCACACCAGCTGTTTAAAAACAGCGAAATGTTGTGGCTGGATCACTTTCATTTCACTGGAATTTGCCCCGTTAACCAACAGTCAACAGGGAGTCCAAAATACAGGAAGCTGTTAGCTTATTAGCTGTTGCCCATACATTTGTATTCAAAGTGCTGGAGTATAAACCGTCAGAGTTTGAGCTGCTCTACAAAAGAAAACTGGTTTACAGACGGCTCAGACATTTCTCTCTTTCTTTCTGATCTTTTAGGCTAATTTCTTTGTTAGCAGCCAAGCTAACAAGATTCCTAAATGACAGTTAATACTAGCTAAGTAAGCTAGCTAGTTTGGAGCTCTGTCCCCCTCAAACAACTCATTATTTAATGAAATGATGCAGAATTTCATAATAAAGGACAGGTTGAATGTTTTCATCATCCTTTTTACCAAACGAAGCATGGCTAGTATTCACACGCTGTGGTGTACAGATGTGCAATGCCATAGAATATTAATTTCATTAAATTCCAATTAGCTACTGATTTTATTATTCTTTCTTTTAACTTGTATGTATTATTGTCTGCCAATCGGGTCCATTCACTTCTTATTGTCATTGATTTACTTTGTATTTTATGTTGTGTATATATATGTGTGTGAATAGCAATAAATAAAACTAACCATTGTGATTGACTGGTGCTAGCATGTTTCCAGCCTGCTAGCCATTAGCTCAACAGCTACAGTGGTTCAACAACAAGCTGCTATAACAGGACGAATGTCACTGTGGCACTTTGTATAATCAGGCCTTTAATCATTTAGACATGAGGGGAAAAAAGGAGAAAAATTACCAAAGCAGTTTTTTTGTCCTGAATCCTGAAAAGAATTTGAGAGATTCTGTGGAGGCCATAGGCTCTAACATCATCTATAACCATTTCATATCCAGTTTTAACTGCTTTGTTTTTGCCGACAGGTTTTGATCAAGGTTGCGGGGGCAAATGGATCGTTAAACAGAAACTAGAACATACTGTCATTGTTTTGAAGAGCACGTTCGATGCAAGCACCACTCTTGCCACGGTAACTCATCCGCAGCTCCTACACTGTGTGCTCCCATGATGCTTCTCTGCTTGTGTGTCCATACATCATGTTTGTGCGTGCAGTGCTAAAGCAGATCCCCTACAGAATAGGCTCCAGAGTGTCATCCACACAGAGTTATCCCTCACCACTGGCTGACCGTGGCATTATTCCGATGGGGACTGTTTGACTAATAAGCATTTTCGCTTCACAAGTGCTGGCTCTAGTCAATGCTGCTGCTCTGGATATACATACTCTATAGAGGACACCTTGAATTGGAAAAAGAAAAGGTGGCCAACACTATTAAAAGCACCCACTGGTCCGGAAAACACACTGTGATTTCATTACAAAAATCATATAATGGTTGTAAACACAATAAAGAGTTGCACTTTCGCTTGGAGAATTTGCAGTGTATGTAGAACAGCTCTCTCTCCAAATTATTATTACTATTTATTTTTTTTTTGACAAGTTACACTTGAATGTGCAAGATATATCCTTCTGTTTGATTTCAATATTACAAATGGTTACAGAGGTAAACAAATACTTCACTGAGCAAAAGTGGAAGCAATCTAATAAAGAGATAATATAAACACAGTGTCGTATTTGATTTTAAATGTACTGTGTCGTAAAGAAAAGGACACGCTCGAGACTTTGTCCACACACCAGTGGGTCAGGCAAGAGTTGGTGATCCAGCTACACTTGCTGTGATTACTCTTTTTCTATGTGTGCTGCTTTACAGGTATTTCCATCCCCATTTTTCTTTCTTTACAGCATGCTGCAGATGTTACATAAATGTAGTGGAGTAAAAATAGCACGTTTGCACTGGGATATCCTCAAGTTAAGTACATGTATTTTAAAACATGAGTGGTTCTGTATTTTGGGGGTTATATATTGTTAAAGCGACAGTGAAGTGTCTCTGTGAGTTTTACTGATCAGTCAAACACAAATGTCTGTGATAACATTAATGCAGTGTTTCAAGTTGACCCTTTGCGGTTTGAGCTAAATGTACAGTGGCCCTGAGGGCTCAAAGCACTGCAACAAAACACAAACAAATTGAATACATTGTCAATTTAACAACACACGCGCTGCACATACACACGACACAACCAAATACACAAATGAGCTGCAAACGCACACAATACAACCAAATACACAAATGTGCTGCAAATAGACACAATCATATATAATAATACAAAGTGCTTCCCAGCCTGGTTCATCACGTTTTTGTGTCCCCTGGAAACACTTCCATTGCGTTGTCGGCATTTGCAGCGTGTTTGTGTTTGGTTATGCTGTCACTATTTGCAGTCAGTTGTTGTATTTGTGTTGTTGAATTGATGTTTTCTAAACTGGTTTGTGTTTTGTCTGTTTGCTGGTGTGACATGAGTTGCAGTGGGTTGAGCTCTCAGGGCCACAGTGTAAAAGGTGAGACAGGCCCTCTGTGCTGCTCTGGCCAGCTCTATGATGCTACCTGAGTGTTTCTTTTTTTAAATGACCTCTTTCTCTCTGCTTCAGTTTCTGGAGCTGAGCAGTCGTGAGAGTTACTTGCAAATGTGTTTTCTGTCTATATTAATATTCATGTCTCTGCTGTAAATAATATTTGTTGCTGCAGCCACCAAAACAAATTCGCAGCACTCGGCAGATTCAATAAGCAAACCCAACTCTAGATTCAGAGTTCTGAGCCCCTGTGTATTTTGCTGCTGTGAATCAGGCCCAGGTCCAAGGTCTTGACTGTTGCTAAGTAAAGTGCTGCGATCACCTCTGCAGACCACCCCTGACAACCTCTTCCTCTGCCGCTAAGATTTTCTTCCACAGAAAGCCTGGCAGCATGGGGATTTCGGTCCTAGGAGGTTTCCGCCATCAGATGGTGAACAGCGTCCCGCAGTCTCTCACGGTAGGGCTTTGGTAGAAGTTCAGCACACATGAGACACCGTCATTTGAAAAACATCTGTCACTCTGACAAATAATAAGTGCATGGGGCCTCGAGGGAAAAGGGAAGTGCAAGCTCCATATTTTATTTCTTTCTGTATTACACTGCGACTGACTGCTGTTTTTGTGTGTGGTGAACTCTACTTTATATCTAATGCAATGCATGCTCACACTGACAATTGACATTTTAAGGGCATTACCCTTGACAAGGCGACCTGGACAAATGAAAGGAAAAGGCAGAATGATTTATCAAGGGGGGCTGAAGGCGGGTGGGGGGGGGGGGGGGGGGAAGGGGATTGGGGAAATATTTTGATTTACATTTTTTTTTTCCATTCTCTGCTGTT